>CAHIKZ030000237.1:120000-155000 GCA_903632075.3 Acanthosepion pharaonis | reverse complement strand
AAAAATCGTACGACTCATACAGCAATCGCTATCACTTGACTTAAAATATTTTTGTCCTTTCTTGCCTTTAAAGGAGTGCACTTTGCCATGCTGATGTTGCTACATGCCTTACTTCTTGCCTATCTCACACTGCGAATTTTTTCTAAGCTCTATACTAAACATTAAATCTGTTACGAAAAAAGAACTAAACAAAATGCACACAAAACGATCAGCTTTAATAAAGGACTGGTAACTGGAAAAAACGAATGAAAAAAGAATGTTAACAACAAATACTTTTTCACACCCAACACAGTTCTGCGGAATCAGAATCAACGTTGAGTTTAAGCAATCAAATGAGCCAATTGCAGTAAAGTGCCATGCAGATTTAAATTTTTCCCACTTGTGACGAATGCAGCTATCGATATTTTTGCATGCTAGTTAACATCCGTGTCAGTCAGCTGTTGAATCTCACGCTGGCCAGTAGTAAATGGCCGCAAACTACATGAAAACTGCCGTAGAAGCATGAAAAAATCGATTATTTCCACTATGGATGGGAGTTGGGAAATGTAAAGTCGGTCTTGGCCTTTCCGCTAACTTGGAGCATGTGCATGTAAATTTTGGTGCAAATCCGTCGAAAATTGCGGCCGTTCATTCGTTACACACACACACACACACACACACACACACACACACACATCCTGCCTTTTATAGATAGAGATTATTCAGGTCTAAGGTTATATCGAGAAAGTTGATCACTTTAGCATTGGCGGTAGTGGTAATATATAGTTCTTGATATTAAAAAAAATCACTTCCTTTCTCAATCGGTCAATCTTTCGTGAGCTAGTTTTAGTGAGAAGAAAGACACCGTCATCTCTCTAGACCCCAGTATACTTGATGTCGAAAATCAACGTAATAGAATTCCAACTAATTCGCTTACCTCCTCTACCATGCCAACACTAAATTCCAGGTTACAATTTTTGGTCCCTATATAACCATTATGGAGGAGTATAGGTTTTTGTTTCTGTTTTATATTTATTTTGCTAATAGAAGAGTAATTTATTGCTAGATTTATAGTCAACATAACTATATAAACACATGCCTACATACATACATATAGACATACATATAGACATATACAGCGTCGCCATTTTATATTTTCAATTTCGCGTGTGCACGTTGTTTGTTTTTGATTTTGACGACTGAAGAGTATAGCAGGGTCAGTTGGTTACCGCCTGTGAGAAAAAGAGGATATTACGCAATTCACTCCACCAGAAATTTGGAAACGGCATGGTGCACTGCTTGGCATTCACGCTGGAAGCTCTAATAAGACCATTTCAGAGTATTTGGGTGTCAATTTCCGGATAGTGGAGAGGATTCGGAAAGATTTCGATGAATCTAATGGTGATTACGAAGGTGATTGGAGTAATCACCAGTGATGTTGACGTTATGCGCCATTCATCTTCCTATAGGGCCTCAGACACATCTCATAGACAAGATGTCGCAAGATTCTCATTGCTCTATCGCAAATTTCATAGAAAGTGCTCTAACGAACTACATTCCTTACTTTCACCAGTTCTAACCTTCAGGGCGAGGACCCACCATGTCACTTACATCGTTGCAAACCACCTGCATTTCCCCCGTATTCCATTGGTGAGAAGTAAGTTCTACTCGAGCAACTTCTTCCTGCGAACCACTGTTCAGTGGAACCGTCTCCTAAGAGGATGTTTTCCCAATCACTACAATCTTAACCTGTTCAAGGCTAAGGTTAACCTTTATCTTACTGAAATATTCGTATAAACCATTCGTACAATCATTCGGAAACTAAGTACTGGGCAGCTCCTTACCAAATATGACAACATGACTCCATTTTCGGCCTGATCTGACTCTTGTAAATGTTTTGCAGAAACCGGAACCCTGTACCTCTATACTCCATTGGATGTCTACAGGGTTAGCATACATTTGATACGTTCGGTTGATGTAGTCCATAAATATAAAAGCGTTCAATCACTATAGTGAGACGAGAGGCCTACATCAAGTTCTTTCCGGAGGGTTGCTGCTGGAAGACCCTATATCTGGTAACAAGACACTGCACCGTGCCACACAAGCAGGAGAACACAGTCATGGCTCTCAGACAATATCTGCGACCACATTACCCCTTACATTTGGCAATCTAACTCCCTAGACTGCGGCCTTCTTGTTTATTATGTGTGGTACGCAGTTGAGCGAGAGACCAACAAAACTCCTTGCAACACCAAAGATTAACTGAAGATATATATTATGGTAGCATTTAATAGGAGTAAGTAGGTTTTCTTACCGCCCGGTTAATACTTCTCCCGCTTCTCTTGAACAAGAGTAGAGGCTCACTGCTTGTTTCTTGTTTAGGAACGGATTTCCAGAACTCTTCCTCTTTTTCTCTCTGGCATCAGTACTGGTACAGCCGTGATTCTCCTGTGATGAGTGCAGTCCGTGGCAATTCCTCTTCATTCTGAGGGTACACGGTTGACAGTTTCCTGGTTGCTGTTCCCGACTGGTAGTTAGGAGCGCTAACTCTTGCGTAGCGTCTTAAACAGCCGCTCTGATCAACAGTTGTATAATACCGGGGTGCCTGTAGTTCCATGCCGCGCATGGATGGATGTCCTTGCATTCACCTCCAGTGAGCAACCCTGAGGCCACATTATGCTGCGGGCTGCGCCAGTTCCTTTCTGCCCGCGTCACAGTCGATGATGACCGTCTACTACTTCTACTTCAGGCCTTCTCATTTTCACTTCCTAAATTACCAAACATGACAAATAACGATCAAAAAAGCAACCCTAAACCAGCTTTTAAAAATCACTTAACCCTTTAACATTTCCTTTTCTAACGTCCATGGCATTCAAACCATATTCTCCAGTGTGAAATCGTTCCTTATTGAGAAGTCTCCATATATAGTGGCTCTCTGCGAGACCCACCTTGACTCATTTATCCTTTGTCCTCTCGATCCTTGGTTAACTGCCCCCACCGAGAAAAAGACTCTCAAACCCACATGCACAATTTGATGATAGAATGAAACAACGTATTCCATCTCGCAAATTTGTCTCCAAGGATTATTGGCGTCTCTTCAAGAGTGTACTTAACAAGAGCAAACCTTCAATACCTCCTTTGTTCAACAAATTTAAGGTCCTGACCTCCTTAGCTGATAAGGTTGAGTGATTTGCGCGGAAATTCTCTTCCAACTCAACGCCCGACTCGTGCGGTGTACCTTCACCCGATTTCCCCTAGAATCGAGGCTCTACTGAGTGAGTTGCACATAACTTCATTGTTGGTATTGGGCATCAGCTCAAAATTAGACTCCCATAAGGCTAGCGGTGGCGACGGGATACCAGCCATTGTCCGGAAGAAATGTGCTCCTGAACTGGCCCCTGCCCTCTCCAAATTATATAACTACTGCTTCAATGAATCTTGCTTTCCAGCCTGTTGGAAGTCCTCATCGATTGTACCTGTCTTTAAGACCTCTGGAGACTATTCTGACCCATCTAACTACCGTCCAATCAGTCTCTTACCATTCTTCAGCAAAGTCTTTGAAGATTTAATCAATACCGAAGTGGTTAATCATCTTATCTCCCATGATCTGCTCTCTGATAAGCAATATGGTTTCCGCTTGGCACGTTCTACAGCTGATCTACCGCCATAACTGATATTGCTTACCAAGCACTTCACAATAACGGAGAAGCTCAGGCTCTGGCTCTAGATATCTTTAAAGCCTTTGATAGGGTCTGGCATGCCGGCATCCTAAGTAAGATTAATGGATACGGAATTTCAGGGCGATTATTCGTCTTAATATGATCATTCCAGTCAAACCTTGTAATGAAGGACGTACTTAATGGATTTTCCTCCAATTCCTTTCCCCCGAATCCAGGTGTTCCCCAGGGCTCTATCCTGGGCCATACACTGTTCCTTATCTTCATTAACAATCTCCCCGATGTCATCAGTTCCCAAGTAGGCATCTATGCTGACGACACTATTATTTACTCCTGCATCTCTATCAAGTCTGGTATCGCTGACAAAATTAATCTGGCCGTTAGTCTCGAAAAGGACCTCCAATCGGTTGTGGACTGGGGCAGGAATTGGCTAGTTAACTTTAATGCCTCTAAAACAAAACTGCTCTCTATTACTCACCACAGGGAACCATCCCTGCTGCTCATTAGAATGTCTGATGCTCAACTCCACGAGAACAGTTCTTTGTGACTGCTTGGTCTCACACTCTCCGCTGACCTGAGATAGAACAATTGCATTGAATCAATTGCTTCATCCACCGCAAGGAAAGTTTGTTCACTGTGTCACGCCCAAAAGATTTTTCTCTTCCGACTCCAGCCTTCAAATCTATAAATCAGAAAAGATTCCGAAGTCGTCTGGAGGCTGCGGATGAAGCTAATGGCGATTTTATGGAATAAAATTACTCTTTGTTATTTCTAGATATTTTTATGCAATTTGATATGAGATATCAGTCTTATTTTCATTTTTGTGTAAATCAGACGACAATTTATCCATCGGACACTATATATATATATATATATATATATATATATATATAAAGACATCTTTATGTTTCTTTTTATAGATACAAATATTTAAGTAAATGCTATGCTTATAATAAACAGTATTAACAACATTTACCGGCCTGAATGTCCGCGAAATTTTCATAGAAAATATTCGTCCTCCGACAAAAATGCAATCTGTATCCTGTACGGAACCTGACGTGCTTTTACCGATTTCGCCACAGAGCTTTTAAACTTCAATCATTCATGAATCTGTCACGTACATTCATGTCTGCTCATGATGTATCAAATGTAAACAAATGACATTAAATTTGATACGCCATGAAGATATTCAGGCCAGTAAATGCTATTTAATACTGTTTATTATAAATAGAGCATTTACTTAAATATTTGTATCTATAAAAAGAATGTTAAACATAAAAATGTCTTAAAAATAATTGTCGGAATTTGTCCATTTCATAATGTATGTATATATATATATATATATATATATATATATATATATATATAGAGAGAGAGAGAGATAGAGATAGAGAGAGAGATAGAGAGAGATAGAGAACTGTACACATACACAGACACACGCACACATATATATATATATCTGTGTGTGTGTGCGTGTTTGTATGCATATATATATATATATATATATATATATATATATATTGGGTTGGTGCATAATTATCAGGCGTTTTTTGTAGGCGAGTTATTTGTTAATAAAAATTGTTGTTAAATTTAATAAAAATATTATTTTATTTTCAGTTTATAACACTGCGTGTCAATTATAATCATTTAAAAAATGTTATTGTTGAATGGTTATGTTTCTTTTTTTATAATATTGTTTAAAATGCCTGATATTTATGCACCAACCCAATATATATATATATATATATATATATATATATATATATATATATATATATAATTATTTATTTAAAAACATGATTCCAACTCGCGACATAAGAGATCTCATGTTTCAAAACAAGAGCCGAAAACTTCAATATAATTATTTGAATTAAATTGAGTTAAAGTGAGCTCTGTTCCATCTTCAAGCGAAATTTTTTTTTGGAATAACGTATTTCTGAAATTTACGTGTTTTAATAATTGAAATCAAAATTTCCATGGTAACAGCTAGGGCGAATTGTTTAAATTGGGTAGGCGTGTGTTGGGTGTTAATAATAAGTATCAGTATAGAGTTACTTTCATAGATGTCAAGTCAGGGAAAGGTGGGGGTGTCTAAATTTGAAGCGGAATGTGTATTAACCCGAGTCTGGTATGCGTGTCTATAGAGATTTATTTATTTTTTATTTTATTTTTTTTTATGAAAGGGATTTGTGCATATAAAAAACTGCCGTAACATTTGTTTTGACGACTTCATAAAGGTTATCTTTTTTTAGTAGGGTATTTAAACTATTTATTTGGGCTATGGATTATGAAAATTATTATATTGTATGCTTGTTCTTAGCTAATTATTCAAACCATGAATCTGATGATTGGGCTATGGATTAATCAAGTTATTATATTGTATGCTTGTTTTTTTAGCTAATTATTCAAACCATGAATCTGATGATGTCGACAAAAAACCGTTAACTCATGTCTATTGTTTAATAGATTATTATTATTTAGAAGCTTAAGAATGTGCAATTTCTCATGGAGGCACAAAGGGCATGGGTCATCCCAAGTTTTACATGTTCTAGCCCTATATATATATATATATATATATATATATATATATATATATATATATATATAAAGATAAAGAACCTCTCGAGTTTGTGAGCGATGAGAGTCAGAGATAGGGTGCACAGTTTATGGAGAAATCTGTGAGTGAAAACGATTAACCTGAGGGTGAGACTGTTGTGTCGGTTTCACAAGGTAACGATACGTAAGCGGGAACCGTTCGAGTGGAACTAACTTCTCCTGAATGGAAAATATCAAAGAGGGAATAAAAGAAAACTACTGAATTTTTTAAATATTTTATTCTGTTGTTATCGTTTCGTTCAGTACGAGCATTATCAGAGCATCTCGTGAAAATAGTGAATACTTATTATTTTCGATACAATTTTCAGTGTTAAATAGAGAATTAAATACAAATTAAAAAATTATAACATCCCATTAAGATGTTTAAATATGACCAGTTTTTTTCATTAAAATTAAAATCGCAGAGAATTAGAATTGACGAGTTCTATTCAAATTCCTGGTTTGTTTGTTGTGTCTACTTTCGTAACATGTCCTTGGGAAAGGCATGAGCACATATCTTAACCGGACACCATCTATAGGTTAAATAACATGGCTTCTCTAGTTTCCCTTTACAAGGAAAATTCTGAATTCCAAACCGTGGACAAGGCAACGAGGAACTACTCTATTATCTTTCCGAAAAATACATTGCAAATCGAAAACAATGAGGAAAATAGGTTCACTTTATATTAGCGAAAGTGATCACACGAGTTTTCTTTTAGGGGGATTTAGAATAAAGAGCAACTCTCTCTCTAAATGGTTCAACTTACCGAATTACATCTATCGGAATGTCTCCTGGAATGATTTGTTTTTTACCGCTTTATCAGCCTTTTACAGGTTATTTAAAGCCAGAAAATATTCTCTAGATTGTAATAATTTTTTGAAGCTAATAATGTTTTGCCGATAAAAATTTACCAATTAATAGTCATAGTTTCCGATTTCCAATTACCCCGACTACCACACGCATATCCATATTGAGACAATCTGGTATTCCCAAACCTTCACACTTATAGGTACTGACCACGACGTTGTTTAATTTCGGTGATCTTGCAAGAACTGGTGATTCAACATAATTTGATTATATTCAAAATATATTTTTACACATTTTTTCTTCATAAATTTACCTCCGAAATTTTTGTTGGTGTAATAATGATGTTTAAAGACAACGACAAGCAAATACATTTAAATAATTGTTCCTACCCCAAAATACACGCAGATATAAATTGAATATTAAAAAAAAATGTCTGGTTCAATTCATATTATTACACTTTTACCTATTCGTTCGTTTTCTTTTTTTATTTTAATCTATTTATTTTATATTTTAATCTTTTTTTACATATTTATTCTATATTCGATGCTGCTACGGAAAAAAAATGATAATTTCCTGACTAAAACAGATTTCGGCCTTCCATCAGGGATTGATATTTTTTTTCGTTGAATTGCTTTATTCAAGACCTTTGTTAATCCTATTCATAACTCTTGACAGTTTGTTCCAACAACTACAGAAGTCCATAAAAATTAAAAACTATACCAAAATAGAAACTTGAGCAACATTAAATATCTCTATTCACATGTATCTTTAAATATATTTATAGTAAAGAAGAATTATTGAAAGCGACTAACACATTCATTTAAAACTGTATTTTATTCATTCACAAGGGATATTAGCTACTCTTAGTTTTACTTGAAAATTAAAAAAAGATAATATATTTACTACAAAATGGACAAAGTCCGACAACTATTTTAAAAATATTTTATTGTTATACGTTATTTATATAGCTACGAATATTTAAGTAAATGCTCTGTTTATAATAAACAGTATTAACAACATTTACCGGCCTGAACAACCGACAAATTTTCAGAGAAAGTATGTGTGCCTCTACAGGAATAGAACTTGTATCCTACACGGAACTGTAATATAGCCATACGTGCTATATCAGTTTAGCTACAGAGGAACGTCTAGTTAGCCATGTCAATCTTACCGTTTTTAAAATACAATTTGAGTAGATATGATCGTTCGAGGGAAATCATAGAAAATTGTAGTTTAAAAGCAAAAAAATGTTTTTTTCTGTTTTTATTTTTTCTGCTATCATTATTATTTTTTTCTATATTTAATATCAGAGCATTTATATCCATAATTTTTAAAGCATTGTTATAAAAATTGCAGTGTTTAAAAAATATATCTTCGTTGCCAGAGTTAATACTAATTCTATATTCTATGAATGAGGGTACGTGTTTTATTATAAATGGATGGTGATTAAACTTGGGTGGATGTATAATGGATTATTATTTATTTTTCTGTCTGGTTGGTATATATTGTTGACTAAGTCCAGTGTTACATCGGGAAGGTTTACCTTTTTTAAATTTGTATTCATAGTAACTTTTAGGTTTAAGGTTTTAAACTCTCTGTGGATTAATTTTTCTAATTTTCACTATTTTAAAATTTATGGAATTCCTCACAACCATAAGGCCATCATCCCTATATAATACTATATCTTTTATACTGGTGTCATGGTGGTCACTAAGATTGTATAACATAAATAATCCAACTAGATCAGAAAACCCCGCAGAGTTCATCGATGCCATTGTAATGTCAAAATAGTCTTCTGGGTTATTTCTCATTCACTGTTCCCTGCTATGAATAAGAACTGATTTTTTCGAATTCATAATTGTTGAGGGGTCCACCCCTTTTTATACAAATGGACTCACCCAGTATATACATATACTACGGCTACGTGAAGACCCGAGAGAGCAAGACAAAAGAGTCGAGTCGAGTCCAGAGTGAAAGAGTAAAAGATTGTAGGTAACTGGAAGAGTGAGGGGTGAGGTAACAGCGTTGTAGGAGTCACAGTGAGCGAGCACGTAGACTCAGTAAAAAGTCATACAGCGATACTTCAATACTAAAGACTGTATATATATTTTGCTACTAACCCGTATTCCTGGAACTACTAACCTGCATTACCAGTTTGTATTATTACGTTAATACATTATTTTCATATATTCATTCCTGGCGTTTGTTATTTATTTGGTACCGGATTTCAGCCCGGAATCCACAACAATAATGATATTCCATTCATCCTTCGATAGGTTCGAATACACTGTGGCAAATTCTAAAGCAGATGCAAAAAGTTCCTTTGAAATGGATGGGTAATTCCTTGATGTCTAATTGGATTGGTTAACCTAGACATACCCACAATACTTTGAAATCTTGTTCGCACACATTTTTAAATTTTAAATAAAATACCATATTGTTTTCTGTTTTCAAAAGTAAATTATTTTCATCAAAAGTTACCTAACATCGCCTGATGACGGAACAATTTTAGTTACGAAAGATATATATATATATATATATATATATATATATGTACAACATGCCTGGCCGGATACACAATTCCGGAAATATCCTTGAAAACACAACCATACTTAAACATGAAAACAATAAACAAAAACTAAAAATTCTTGAAGCTATATACATAAAACTATTGAAACTTAACCTAAACAAAATAAACTATGAAATCTCGACAATAATCTTAAATGCCTATAATTGGTAACAGAAGCCATTGGTCTGTACCAACGGCTTCCCTTACTTAATACTTCTCGAATTCACTCTCGCGTGGTCATGTGTGACGTCATGACCTGCGGTGCGATTTTCGCTTCCAGCGTCTAATATGCACGAGTTTGTTGTTGCTTGGAAATCTTCCATATAAACAGAAACAGACTATCATCACTGTCTTGTACGTGTATTACCTAATATATTGTAATGTAATTGTCATCTTTGATAACGTTTTATGTAAGCCAAAAACTTAGATTGGATTAAAAAATATGGATCAATATTGTGATTTTATTTCTTCGTTTAGTGATAATGGTATTAAGCTTATCAGACGATATGAAAAGAATTTACATAAAATAAATACACAACACTTGTCTATATTATTTAATAAAACATGTATCAATATATATATACGTACATTAAGAAACGGACAAAGTCCGACAATTTATTAAAGACATTTTTATGTTTAACATTCTTTTTATAGATACAAGTATTTAAGTAAATGCTCTGTTTATAATAAACAGTATTAAATAACATTTACCGGCCTGAATGTCCGAGAAATTTTCATAGAAAATATTCGTCCTTTGACAGGATTCGAACCTGCATTCTATACGGAATCGTCATTTACGCTGTCGTGCCTTACCGATCGGCCACAAAGGATCGTTCGGTAGGTAAGGATATTAGTTCTTTAATGTCTTTAATTTAATTGCAAAATTAAATTCGTGGCTTTTAGCTTCCATTTTTGAAACATGGTTAGAACTGTGTAGCGAAAAAACCATATTTTAATTCAATTAATTTATAATATATATGTATATATATATATATGTGTGTGTGTAGAATGAGAACAAATGGAGTATGGTTCCACTGTATGTAACATTAATTTAAAAGGGAGATACTGATACAGTGTAGAGCTAAATATTATTTACTTTAAGATGTTAAATCATGGTAAAAATGACTACATGATTACAATTATGTCTCCTCATGTGATGTTAAACTGCTAGCGAGTGAAATATTAATTTAGTTTAAAAAAAAAAAAAGAATACTTTATAATAATAGACTTGTGGTCTTTACCGTGATTAACCAATCGAATGAGACCTATGCCAAATTCAAGTAGAACTATTTAAAAAAAAAAAGATTCCGGTTAATTTTGGACCAAGATTCCAATCTAGTAGCACGCTTAAATCATATTCAAGTTTCATTAAAAACGACTGACCTCGAACTGCGATGTTTCTTGTGTTCATATGAGTGATTTCTTTTCTGGATATAAAGTGTCTAAACATGTCCGCACTTACTGCATATCCGAGTGCTTTCGGCTATTCTACTAGCCAATATCAAGGATGAATTTTATTTTTACTTTTATAAAAATATCGGATAGTTTTTACACAATTTCTGTCAGAAAACAGATCCCTTATACGACCAAAAGAAAACATGAATAAGAAATTTAATCTTGACAGTTGTTTTTTTTAATAAAACTTGCATAATAGAGGGATTGCTGCCCAAATACACAATTATATATATATATATATATATATGTGGGGGGGGTTGGGTATGTTTCATATGTTAAAATTAGCAGAATAACCTGTCTTCGAGCGGGTCTTTCATTACTGGGAATTTTTACCGTTCAGTTGGAGCAGTTTAAGTTTAAAGTCATCCCACCCGAAAACCAATACTATTAACAACAACTGGGTGTCACTGAGGCACATCCCCAAATGGGGAGGGTTAACAATTCAAATAGGGAGTTTCCCTGAAAAGGAACGTTTCTGCGTTCTCAATCTTGGTTCAGCCTCACGCACAGCAGTAGTTGGAGAGGCGTTTCTCCTTAGCAGTTGAGTCCTTTGATCAGCACTTTCAGCCTCACGCGCAGAAGCGTTCAGGTATGCTCCTCTGGTAAGCCGATGATTACGTTGATCTTCGGAGTCAGTGGCTCTGATTGAAGCATTCTGAGAGGCATTTTGAGACAGGCAAACTGAACGTTCTAAAGACGCTTCGTTATCTATTATTCGCATGGGGGTACCTGACGGCAGCAGTTCTGCGGCCTATGCACGTTCTTTTCTTTGGTGGTATGTTTTAGGCAAGTATGAATTGTCAAATGGAATGCGTGGACAAATACCAGAAGAGAACGTTGTAAAGCTACAGGGATCACTAAGCTCGAATAACTTTAGGAAATGTTGGAAAAATAAATGTTGAGTAATAAAAAAGCAAGCTTACTTATTACTTATGGTAAATGCAATGTAAAAACTGGCAAGACAATAAAAAAATTTAAATTGGAAACGGCTATAAATGACAATGAAAGCAACGCCTTAAAACTGTAGTAGTGGGCTTTATGCAACGGGAAATGTAACTTCACTTGAGAGAGATTCAAGCTTGGCCAAAAGAGGGGAATGTGTAATTTGGACACAAAACCGGCACTGAAGAATTATCTATCAAACAAGAAATATTTCATCGAAATCGGATGAAAACTGAGGAAACGCATAAACAACATCCGATCACTCACACACACACACACACACAGATAGAGATAATATTATTGTAATAATTTAAAGTATTTATTTTTATTAGATTTTTTATGAAAGATATATATATATATCCAAGAACAGTAAATAGTGAAACGCTGATGAGAGTTATAATAGACAGGAAGTAGTGGAGAGCCATTGTCTTGGATTCAAAACCAGCATTGAAGAATTATCTATCAAACAAAATAAAATCAATGAAATAGGATGAGCATATGCAACATCCGATCACGCGCGCACACATACATTTCGAGAATTATATATATATATATATATATATATATATATATATATATATATATATATATATATATATATATATATATATATATATATATATATCTGTGTGTGTGTGTGTGTGTGTGTAGTCATATATAAAAATACTCGATGGCGGAAAATATAACATTAGAAAATAAAAGCAAGCGTTTCGTAAAAGTCCCCATTTCTTTCTTTTTTTTAAAAAAAAATTAATCAAATAGAAATCCATTTGGAAATTTTTCAAACGACGGCTAGCCAAGCCCAGATACAAATTCAGATGGCGTTTAACACAGTCTGGCCTGAAGGAAAGAACGTGTTCGTCTATACTAAACAGTGACGCAAAAGGCCAGTGATGTCTCGGAGGCATATTTCTTCCATAATGGAAAAATCCACGGGACACTGGTCGGACGGTTTCTCTCAAATCATTAGTTCTCTGCTCTTCATAGACCTATACATTTTGAAGCAAGAATGCTCACACAATTTTATAACATAGATGCATAAAAAAAAATATTTGGTATTATTTGTGTCCGGTCTGACTTGTGTACTTATCTTAAACTATTTACTATGTACGTCAGTTTTTCCGTGTCATTTCATTCTGTTCGTCTCTATCAATGCTAGTGTGTGTTCAGGCGATTTACAGTGTCCCACGATTCTGACATTCTATCAGTTTTATGCATAGCAAATATCTGTACATAATATACATACGTACATAATATCTCTCTCTCTATCAATTCCCCTTTCTTCGTGTATATATATAGATAAACACACACACACACACACACACATATATATATATATATATATATATATATATATATATATATATATATATCAACATTTATAAACACGCATACAGGGTGGCAATAAAGTCACTATACAGTTACCTATAATAACAAGCAAAGTATTGAAGCAGGTGTCTTGTAGATCGAACAGTATCGATAATTAATTTACTATTGTTTATCATAGCATTTTATTGTTATTACCCAGAACCATTTTAATAATAGATTTCTGGACTGTTGAGTAAATACTTTGCCTTAATTGTTTTTTTGTAAATACTTTGCCTTAATTGTTTTTTTGTAATAACTATATAGTGACTTTATATATATATATATATATATATATATATATATATATATATATTTATATATATATATATATATATATATATATATATATATATATATATATATATATATATATATATATATATATATATATATATATATATATATATAATAAAAAGGCTTAAACACTAATATTCCATGGTCATAATTTATTCCATTGGAATCGTAAATACGATCCAATTCATCAGACCTACAAATTCAAAAAGAAAACAGAAAAAAAAACTCCGGAAATTAAAACAGAATTTAGAGAGAGTATAAGTATGAGGAGGAGGGAGATTAAACCTTAACATAGAGAATCTTAGGAGAGATGGGTGGAAGTGGTTTAAGTAAGAGAAAAATGAATGTTGTTGGATGTCTAATGTATAAAGATACATTTCTTGGTGACATACACACACCATAGACAATCTAATGTTAGAATAAGAGGGAGGAAAAGACGAGGTGGGGGAGAGAGATGGGGCGAAGGAAAGTAAAATTGCGTTTACTTAAAGGGCCGCTTTGTAATTGAGAAAATTTGACAAATTTAATATCGACTACAGGTTACAAATCAAATATAAATATATGAAGATAAATATAACGATTATCTAATCCAGCAAGGACCTATATTTCTATGTTCAAAAACACATGCGAATACACACATACACAATAACATATACACGTATATACATACACATAGGCGTGTACCCACATACACACATACATATATCCTATTGAGTTCTACCTGGATTCTTCCTCTTAGAATTTTTATTTAAAAAATATACATGTATGGTTATTTATATATTTTGCATATGTATGTATATTTACCACTAATATTATCTATCTATCTATCTATCTATATATATATATATATATATATATATATATATATATATATATATATATATATATATATATATATATATATATATATATTAGGTTGGTGCTAGTATAGCATTATACTAGGTATATTGTAACGTCAAAAACGACATTCTTACGTCATTATTTTTGCACCAATATATATATATATATACTTATTTACTAATGAGTACGTACTACTTATACGTCTTTAAAATACCTATGCTGAATATATATGCATATGTTTATCTATACTTGCTATATATACGCACTAACTAATTATTTGTATTTATTATATATATGTACATTTTTTTTAATCTTTTCGTTCTAGGCAAGACATTAAAGCCAGTAAAACGCAAGCGTACCAGTTAATATAATTAAATACTATTAAGTAGAGAGAATCATAAAAAGAAAATTGAATTGATTAAGAAGACAGTAGATAATGACTGACACTGAATTTTGTTTTTTGAGAAGAGCTCTGATTAAAAAAACAAAACAAAAAAACAAAACGTGAATTTACTATCAAGAAAATACTTGAAGAATGTAGTATTGCACAGTAAGCAAAGAAAAAATACCTACACCGACACGATTATGCATCGGTCGTACGTTGCTTACCCATACTCATAATGTTATGCAAGATAAGCTAAAAGTCACACGAAACATTACATAAAAAAATGTAATGTCTTTGTTATTTACAGTTTTTACAATAGGACTAATTCAGTTATTTAATGCCAATTTTATTTAAAACATATATATATATATATATATATATATATATATATATATATATATATATATATATATATATATATAAATATATATATATGAAGAAAATATACGGAAAAACAAACAAAAATCCTAATATGCAATTACGCTGTTTTAATGTTAATATAATGTCAACGTCGGACGTTTCGATCTAGTAGACCATCTTCAGGACATATTCATAAAACATAATTAACATTAGACTATATTTAATCCGACGTTGACATTATATTAACATTAGAACAGCATAATTGCATATTAGGATTTTTATTTGTTTTTTCCGTATATTTTTTCTCCATACTGTCGGATCTATATCCATATATTTGCTACATATATATATATATATATATATATATATATATATATATATATATATATAAGTGAATTGTATATAGGCACCTCTACTGATTTTTTGTTGCTTAAATTTTAAAAGTATTTTTAAAAATAAAAAAAAAATCATTTCAGATTTAATTGAATGCTAAATGATTACCTACTACTATTTCTAGTAAGAAAAATTCAAATAGAAAATATATTGAAAGGAATTTAGACTTTTTAGTCGATTTCACAAAATCGGCCATTTTTGACACATTTGTAAAGAAAATTTATTCTCGGGTTTAAAAATTTTCACAAAATAAAATATATTTTTCTGAAACTTTATTTGAGGTATATTAATTGATTGAAATGATAATTAATCTGATTTAAAAAAATACTTTATGTTTAAAATAACAGAGAAATAGATTTATAAATCAAACCATAGAGGTGATTACGGTTATCACTGTCACTTGCCACTCGTAGACCACTTGAAAGTGATGATAAAATATGTCAATACCTTTATTGTTGTTCTAGGGAGACTTTATCTGTTAAAACATAATTTAATATATATATATATATATATATATATATATATATATATATATATATATATATATAAAAAAAAACAAAATTACCGCGACATGGGAATAGTCTATTCTAAGCTGGTTATCATAAATTTTTTTTTTTTTTGCACTATACATGTATAACGTTGAAGAATAGCATCGATCGTGAAACTCAGTGTGCATATGTTAATAACTTTGTCGACACTATCTGAGGATGCACTAATACCCTTGGGTAAGGTATGCATCCACTTCTAATCCCCACCCCCCAAGAACAGACCAGATCTACATACTGTGGGAGTTTGTATTGAAAGATACATGATCACCTAACCCTGTATCTGGCATGGCACATAACTGACTGACTATACCTAAAATTGTTCTATTTCTAATTATATATATATATGTGTGTGTGTGTGTGTGTGTGCGTGCGTGTGTGTGTATGTATGCGTGTATATATATATATATATATATATATATATATATATATATATATATATATATATATATATATGGCCGGGTGGGATACATGTATGACAAAGTGGAAAAAAGATTTCGAGTGACGCCGCATTTCGTCAGACTAGATAGTAAATTTACATCCAACATCCATTTCAACAATCTTGACATATTTCTTGACTGTTATCCCAGCGTGGGATTATATAATAAGAAAGGTGGAAAGAAAAAAAAGAAAATTAAATTGGCTAGATTATATATATACCCAAAACACTTTAAAAACGAAATAAATTTTTTTTCTAAATTTGAAATTCGCAGCAACTCGTTCTCATTTATAGATGGATCAACGTAAACTTTGTTCGGTGAAATCTTAAGAGATGAAACGCGTCAAATAAAAACATTTTTCCATTCTGTTATGCATCTTTCCTTCTGTGATGGGATCTTACCAATAATAATAATAATGGACTATTCCATACTTAATAAATAATGCGCCTCAGGAGTAGTTCAAGTCGAGTCAGTAGTTCGTCGAGTCAAGAGTCGAGTCAGAGGCTGTCCGAAACAGAGTCGCTTTCAGACAATTACTGCAAGACATTGGAATGGTGATACTAGTCGAGACTACATTGTTCTCTCTACTAAACCTGATTGTTCATACTAACACTTTCTACTTCTCTGTATATATTCCTGTTTGTAATATATCTGTGTTATTCCATATCTGTGTTCGAGTTCTTCTTTATTGGTTCTACCTTGGACTATCACCCGGGGTACAAGGAACCGGAACATAACACCCTCAAATCTGTTCTCAGTTGATATCTCTCTTTATCTCTCTCTCTCTCTCTCTCTATATATATATATATATATATATATATATATATATATATATATATATATGAAAAAATATGGAAAAACAAAAATCCGAATATGCAAGTATGCTGTTTTAATGTTATTTCAATGTCGACGTCAGACGTTTCGGTCTAGTAGACCTTCTTCAGGATATAGTTATTAAAACATAATTAAAATTAGACGATATTCAAGTCAACATAAAAGACGATAGACATAAGACTAATCAAAACCGAATAACTGAATTATTTTAAGATCAGGGTTCCGTTTCGCAATACGATCACGTCGGCGTCACTTTGACAGAGAAGCCTCTGAGCTTAAGTATAAGTGAACACATGCTCTTTTATGCAAATTTCATATCAGCAAATGACGTGGCAGTAACTTAATGGAAACAGACATTTAAATATGATCCCCACGATGTCATGTCGCTATAAATAGATTTTAGAGAAGATAAACAATTTTTAACGTTATGACATCTGCGTCGACTCAAGATCAAGCCTCGTTATGAAAGAATGGATGTGGGTAATGTGTTGTTTCTTTCTTTTTCTCCTTTATTAATTTTTCATTCTTGATTTCGAATCTCAAAGTTGATTTGCCTTGAAATTAATATTCTTAACTGAACTGACGACATTCAGTCACCCCCTTCCCCACTGGGGCATCATGGCGTAGCCTCGTTCGGGTTCCTCCCCGCCGAAGGCAGAGAGTTCAACCAAACAGCCGGTCGAGAAAACGAACGACTGCCTCTTAATTGAACTGACGATATTCCGTCACCCCCCCCCCCCACTGGGTCATCATGTGGCACAAGGCCGGTTATTTAATGTGGGATCTCCGAGCCCGTGGGCTCGGCCTAAAAATATTCCCATTGAACCCGGGTTCAGGGCCGGTTTACTTCCCCGAAAGAGACTCCGCCTTTCAGCGTAGCCGTGTTCGGGTTCCTCCCCGCCCGAAGGCAGAGTTCAAGCGAACAGACATTATAGCAAATTTACATACATACATATTTTTTTTGATTAAATCGGATATATATTATTTTAATTTATTTTGTTTAAACGTTAATTTTTTTGAATACTCATAATCGAATAGAAGTTGTTTTTTTTTAATTAGACAGTATTTTTTTTTATCCAACTGAATATTAAAAAAATCTTGCCAGAAAAATATGCGTGCCCAAGCAGGATTCAAACATGTATCCCCTGTGGGGGACCGTCATTGGAATTGACGTGTTTAACCCTTGCCCACGTAGAACTTCCGATCAAACAAACAAAATAAAGTTGTCTTTGTTAAACGTTAGGATACGACACAGAGCAGATATGGATGCTTCTAGAACCGATAGAATGTGTGCTCAAACAGAACTCAGTATAAATCAATCAATCTATCTACCGCAATCTGTTCATATCTATCTATCTATCTATCTATCTATCTATGTCAGTCTACTCATATCTATCTATCTATCTATCTATCTATCTATCTATGTCAGTCTACTCATATCTATCTATCTATCTCTCTCTCTATCTATCTATCTATCTATCTATGTCAGTCTACTCATATCTATCTATCTATCTATCTATCTATCTATCTATCTATCTATCTATGTTTATATATTCTGTTCATACCTATTGCTAGTTTTCAATTTTCTATCTATTTATCATTAAATTTGTGAATCCTACTAGTGACGATGTTTTTAGGTCGGCATTCATCAAAATCGAATGAATATGAAACTATCTAAAAATAAAAATGACAAGTAAATACACAAATCACATTTTTCACATCCTGACACTTGTTCATATATATATATATATATATATATATATATATATATATATATATATATATATATATATATATAAATCAACATTTGTCAGGGTTATATAAAGAAAGGTTTAAGAAAAGGAAATTGAAGACTCTTTTTTTACTTATTTATCTTTTGAGCCACGTGTGAAAGGAAACATCATTCAGCCAAAGGCGACAATGAAAGTAAAAAGAAACAGGAAATTAATGGGACTGGTTTACCCTAAACCTTTTGAATCTTATGTTAAATCTTTATTTTTATTGCTGGCTGTGCACACTGCATACAAGGATGACGTTTCTTACACTTCGATTCCAAAATAATGCTTTCTTGTGCAATGCCCCACTTCTCGCTCCATGTATTCATTCCAACCAAAAGCTCGTCAGTTAAAAAAGAAGAATAAATATAAAATTTCGAAGAGGTTTTCGGACCACAGAACTCTTTATAGCGGGTTCTTCTTGCTGCAAAGTTTCGATTTCTCCCTGTAAAGGTAACACCACCGTCCCCGACAAAAAAACAAATAATGGTAAAAATATGGCTGCATGTGAAAAGAGAATATATTTCAGTTGAAATCATGTTAAGAAACTTGGCGAAATTAGTTCAGTCAGTTTACAAGGAAGCAAACAATACGGCTATTAATAAGAAGAGTTAAAATTAATGTTTCACAGATCAATCCTCACTCCTTAATAATCAGCATGTAACTTTTTCAGTCTAACCTTATATATATATATATATATATATATATATATATATATATATATATATATATATATATACATTATTTTACATTTTTCGGACTATTGTCCTCATCTTTGTCGCCATATTTATTACAACGTTTCGGCCGTTGTACTTACCGGCCTTCTTCAGGTGGTTGGAATGTCGAACTGAACCTTTTATTTCGCTCACTGGAGTAGACTGTTCTAGTTCCACGTGCCATGTTTGTTGGATGTCAGTAATCAGTTATCTCCTGTTAATTTCCCTCTGAAAGTTCTCCACTGCCTTAACCGGGTATTGAACTCATACTCTTTCGGTCCTGTCACTGGATCTAACCAACGCCTTTATCCACTGTGGCATCTGATTCAATATAATCTTTTCACTTCTTTGTCAGAGGGGAAAAAATTAACTCGAGAAAGCACAATGAGATACTCTCCCTTCTCCCCTAGCATCAGCCATCCTGATGTTAACCTCTAGAAGAGTGACACATTGAACTTTCACTCTCTAACGGTTTCAAAGATATGAACTGGAATGATTATCTCGACTCAAGTGCTACGTCTGGTACTAGAAAAGATGGTTTTCACTGCTAGACAATTCTCTTCTCCAGAATCTGCTTTACACGTTCATAAGTTTACCGCGTATCGAATATTGTTGCCAAATATAGTATGATGTTTCTGCTATAACACAATATGAAGAAGTATCTGCAATGTTATTGGTCTTGACGTTGTATCTCGGTTTCAGTAACTTTTCCAGCGTTTTAACATGATTTCTCTCTGCCTTTTCTATATATTTCAATTGTTCTGGTGAGTTTTTTTTTCCTTTTATACCTCGGCTTCGTCAATGTAAGTGTAGTACTAGATTGGCTGTTGGTGTTCATAATCCTACAGTCGAAATAACTAGATGTAACCGTAAATTCGATTCTAATAATTTAGTCTCTCAGATTTCTCTCCTGTTAAACTCTTTTCCTGCTTTCGCATCAATTAAGTACTCCAAAATTTTAAACCCAACATCAATCATTATCTGTTTGCTTTTCTTTATCATTATTTTTTCCTCGGTAGCGTTTATTCAGTCTTCTTCACTCTCTTTTCATTCATCCACAATGACTCCTTGCGGCTTGGAGTGGAATAATGTAAAAAAAAAAAATGGATCTGATTGACTCTATTTCAGTCAAGCTATGGATTAGTGTTACTTAGAAACAAGATTGAATTCATCGACATATTTCACATAATGGTCAGAGACGAATACAAAAATCCATAGTGGCAATCCACTTCTGATATAATATATTCTATCTTGTCCTTTCTAAAATAAGGCTTACAGCCATATCACGTTGAAAAGGCAGTTCTCGTACGATCATCGAAGTTAAGCAACGTAGAGAATAGTCAGTATCTAGATGGGTGGCAGTATGTGAATACTAAGTTTCATAAGCTTGGGTGTGCAGGTGGTGTAATAGATAATGACTCGGAATCGAGTTTCAATTCGCATTAGGTTCGTTATATTCGTGCAAATAAATACCCCTGGGAAAAATAAGAATACACATCTTCTCCCCTCCGTATCTATAAAAAGAATACCCGCTCGGCCCGGTGGCTAGGATCAAAGTGTAGTATCTGCGCTTTGTGAGCTGCCGGGTCGGGTGTCTGTCGAACTCTCTGCTTGCAGAGAGGAACCCGGACGAAGCTCCGCCGAAGGGTAGGGTTTCGTTGGGGAAGGTTGACGGAACTGGCCCGCCTCGGCGTGTTTGGATGGTTATTTATTTTTGGCTGGGCCTACGGGCTCAGAGATACCCACATTAAAAAGGCCTTGTACCACATTCAATCCCCGTGGGTGGATTGATAAATACAATCTTCTCCCCTCCCCTAGTTAATTAGTAAGATTTGTATTGCTAAACAATCATTATCTCCAAAAGAATTTTTCAAAATCTAAAAATATTTCCTGACTTAGATAACCTGCAAAGTGTTGATAAGCCGTAGAAAATGAATCAATGGTTCTTTCTTGTTTTTTCTATCTACCATTTTCTTTCATGATGTAGGCGATCGTGGCTCTCCAAAGGTTCCTTTTCTCTGCCACCTCCCCAGAGCACGTTCTGTAATCTACTTGCTTAAGACCACTAGGTATGTCATGTATTGTTTTCTCTTGTCTCTCTTTTCCTTTTATTCGACCTGTGAGTATCAGATTCTCCAGGCCCTCCTTCCTCATTATGTGTCCCAGGAACTTCAGCTGCCTCTTCCTGATGTTAAGTATAAGCCTCCTCCTTGTTTTCATCTTCTCTAGGACCTCATCGTTGCTCACACGCTCAGTCTATGAGATCCTTAGCATCCTTCTGTAGAACCACATCTCTGTCCCCTCGATTCTCTTCTTGATCTTTGAGGAAATCCTCCATCATTCGCTGCGTAAAGAAGGACAGATGTCACGTAACACCTCAGTATTCTTTTCTTCATGACCAAAGAAATCCTCCTACTAAAAACAAATTCATTTCGAAGGTAAGGTTTATTACTGTTCACCTCAAAGATTCCTCTTTCTTAGCACAGATTTACGACCGACTGTGAAGACTGACCTGAGATCTAGATTGTGACAGAGTAAGCGATCTAAATTTTTTTTTAGATCAATTCACTACAAGCAAAGCGATAACATCCCTAAATTGAAGGACTACTTGGAGTGAAGAACTTTAGAAGGAACTATCAAGCCATTTCTAAACAAGAAACAAGGAATAAACTTTTAATTATGTTCAAAAGACCAGGGAGGAGTGTGAACCGGACGATAGGTGAACCTATCTACTCCTATTCAACTTGACTAAAGACTATCCTCGCTCAGTTCCTCCAAAAAGAAAGGAAGTAACTATAGGTAACTATAAGGGAATCTAAAATTGCCTTCTTAAAACTCATGCTAAAAATCTTTCTGGTATAGCCCTGTGCCAGACTTTATTCGCTGTAATGATCTTTATTGTACTCTATTAATATCCAGACTTTGTTAAGTTTTCGTGGGCATGATTTTATTCTAATTTATTAAGATTGCTCGGAGTGTTTCCATCCTTGTGTCAAAATTTCTTCTGTTTTATTTTTAGGAAGCTTACACTTTAAACTTCAGTGTCAAACTGATTTCGATTTAAAGATAAAAGCCTTTTTGACTTCTTACACTTCTCGAACGAAGCAAACCATTTCGTTGTCAAACAATAGATCCTAAAATAAATTAGCAGCAAGAAAGACATCAATAAAAAAAAAAGAAGAAAAAGTAAACAAAAACTGAAGGAAAACTTATGCAAAATGAAGAACTGGAGGAAAAAGAAAGAGAAATTGGAATGGAAGATAAAAGAAGGAAGACTGAAGAAAGGAATTTTAACGAAATAATAAAAAAGGAGGGAAAGTAAAAGAATTGAAAGAAAACTAAAGAAAATAAAAAAAAAACAAATATAAAGTAAGAAGACTGAGAAAAAGAAGGAAAACAAAAAAGAGCAAAACAAACGTTAGAAAAAAAGACAAAGAAAAAGCTAAAGAAAGAGTAGAAACAAATGATGAAAAAGAAAGAAAACTAAAGGGAGTTAACTAAAGGAGAATGAGCAAAGAGTAAAAGAAAGAAAGATAATAAAAAATGGATGGACAAATAAAGAAAAAAAAAATAAGGAAAAGAAAGAAGCGAAGAGAAAAATAAATAAAGAATAAGTAAAAAACCAAAAGGAAAAAAAAAGAAATGTTAAGAAGGAAAATAAAAGAAAAAAAATGGAAATCTAAAGGAAAATGACAAAAAAAAAATATGCAGATAAAGTAACATTAATAACTCCAACCAACAGGAGGAATCTGTAAAGGAACATTTATGGAAATAAAATTAAAAAAAAATCTCCAAATATCAAACAAGGGCAGATAATCAATATAAAGTGTATCGACCTAGATAGAGGAAAGGATTAATAATGCTATTTATTTTATTTTATTCTTAAATCTTGTTCTTGAATAAAGTTTGAAATGAAACTATCGAGCTTTGACGAGATTATAAAACATTACAGATACAAAATCCTCTGCCATGTTTGCCTTTGGAGCACGAATTAAGCAACTGCTGTCAATTAACAACGAATTCAGTGAGTCTTTATAACTTTCTTCGCGCATAAAATTGACGATAAAGTTAATGTAAGAATTTACAAAGAAAGGCGACAAGAAAACCAACAGGAATAGTTACAACAGAAGTAACTTGCATTGAACAATGGAAGTAAGCAGAAAGCGAAGAGTGAATTTTGTATAAATCAATGCAAAGGAACACAAGAATGGAGTCGGAGAGAAATAAAATGGCGGAATTCATAGCGGGAAGGAGTGCGCTCGGCCGCTGAAGTTGTTGTTCTGAAGACCTTTAGAGAAAGTGAATGGCAACGTGACATTTGCTCTAATCCTGATTTTCCACGGATAGGAATTGGTGAAGAATAAGGAAGTATATAAAAAAATTTAAAGTAGGAAATAAACAAAACAGAAATAATAGAGAGAGAGATTAAAGGTATAAATAATGCAAGAGAAGGGAGAGGCCATATGTGTCGGAGACATTAATGGGAAGGAATAAAGGATGGAAGAAGAAGAAGAAGAAGAAGAAGAAGAAGAAGAAGAAGAAGAAGAAGAAGAAGAAGATAAAGATGGGTGATATATGAAGAAGTAGAAGGTTGATACATGTACAAAAAGAGGAAGAAAAGAAGAGGGAGAAGAAAAAGGAGAAAGGAAGAAGAAGGGTGATAGAAGAAGAAGAAGAAGAAGAGAGATAGAAGAAGAAGAAGAGTGATAGAAGAAGAAGAAGAAGAAACGAAGAAGAAGGGTGAAAAGAAGAAGAAGAAGAAGAAGAAGAAGAAGAAGAAGAAGAAGAAGAAGAAAAAGAAGAAGAAGAAGGACGACAACTCTAAGTAGATCTGGAGACAAAAGTAGAAGATATTAAAGAGAAATAATAATCGGTAGAATATATATATATATATATATATATATATATATATATATATATATATATATATATATATATATAAGAACCAGGTAGTATGAAACAGAAAAAAGAACAAGAAGAAGAAGAGAAAGAAGAAGAAGAAGCAGACGAGGTTAGGTCATAGAAGAAGAAGAAGAAAAAGAAGAAGAAGAAGAAGAAAATTTAGTCACAAGTACAGCGCACATTTGACAAAGGGCTTCAGACATTTAAAATGTGTGTGATCTTAGTTTTTTTTAAAATGTGCAGAGGAAAATGCCATGAAGCCATTTCTGACCTTAGGTCCCTGGTTGGAAATGTCCATAGAACAGGAATCAATGGAAATAATAATAATAATAATAATAATAATAATAATAATAATAATAATAATAATAACATCATGACGAAAGGATAAGAAGCTGCAAACTGGTGTGAACATTACCCTGAATCTTAGTCGAAGCAGAAAATATTACCATGCTCTGTGATTTTTCGATGAAAACAGAACGAACAATGCAAGGAAATCTCACAGGTGTTGTTATCAAAAGCAGAAAAATATCGTAAATAATTGAGATGTGCGTACCAAGTGACAAAAACATCCGTGTAAAGTTTTTGAAAAAAAAAAAAAAACTCAGCAGATGCGAAAACCTGGAGATGAAAATAGAAATAAATAAAACTGTTTTGGTTGAAGCTTTGGGTCTGATACAGAATGGAATGCAACAAGAAATCAACAAATTCATTTCCTGTTTCTTAGTATCTTTTTAGTGTTTAGAAAACATCGTTTGCCGCACTCGATTTTGGTGTCATATTGTCCATCTGCTATTTAAACATCATTATATGTTTGATGTTGATATTTTCAATTCGTAATTCGAATCTGGGGCTTTTTCTCTTGCTGACAACCACTCTCTTATAACAATTGAGATTTACTTCTTTTCGACCCCGTCTAGGAACTCCTCTTATTTCCTTTTTATATGTGTCATCAACAGTGTCAGCTGTGCATCTTTTATTGGTAAAACGATGTCCAAAGTCAGTAAGAATTGGAAGGCACATCAGAACATTTAGGATATCCTTTCTGTATCAGCAAGTAAGACTTCAAAGGCACATCAAAACATTTAGGATATACTTGCTGTATCAGCAAGTAAGACTTGGAAGGCACATCAGAACACTTAGGATATCCTTTCTGTATCAGCAAGTAATACTTCAAAGGCACATCAGAACACTTAGGATATACTTGCTGTATCAGCAAGTAAGACTTGGAAGGCACATCAGAACACTTAGGATATCCTTTCGGTATCAGCAAGTAATACTTCAAAGGCACATCAGAACACTTAGGATATACTTGCTGTATCAGCAAGTAAGACTTGGAAGGCACATCAGACCACTTAGAATATCCTTTCAGTGTTAGCAAGTAAAACTTGGAAGGTACATCAGAACCCTTAGTATTTCCTTTCGATATCAGCAAGTAAGACTTAGAAGGCACATCAGAACACTTAGGATATACTTGCTGTATCAGCAAGTAAAACTTGGAAGGCACATCAGAACACTTAGGATATCCTTTCGGTATCGGCAGATAAGACTTGGAAGGTATATCAGAACACTTATGATATCCTTACGATATCAGCAAGTAAGACTTGGAAGGCACATCATAACACTTAGGATATCCTTGTTGTATACGTGCATGTATCTTTCAATACATGCCTGATGTCGCATTAGGTTGCCATCGAAGGCTATAGAACTCAGTATATCCTGCTATTTACCCATAGCTAGTGTGAGGATTCATATCTTTCCCAAAGGTATTAGCACGTAAGTGAATGTAATAGATTCCACTGTAATTCGAGCTCTGCTCTCCGATTCCTCAATCCGAGATGCTATCCATTACTGATCCGTGCCTCCCCTCGTTGTATAGTTAGAAGTCATATACATATCTTATACCCCTTTCTGTGCTTGTATATCTACACAGTTCATTTTCTATCCATTTTGTTCCAGTTTTGTTTATTTTAATATTCTTCCCAAATAGATTTAAATTTCTTTACAGTTCAAATACTGGGCTGAGTCAAAAAGTAATGCAGTTTTTTTTTAATGTGTAAGAAATAAAGCAAACAACTATACATCATAGGTTCACATCCGTACGTTTCAACAAAATCACAAGGTCTATCAAATGCAGTGTTACACATATGAGATTTCCATCTTTTCGCTTCAAGGAAAGAGGCACTGATAAGCCACCGTTATGGTGGTTATGAAGGAGCGAAAAAGGCTGTAAGGAATTGTTCACACAAACAGCAAGCAGAGTTTTATGAAAATGGAATATGTATCGTCATTCTTAGGGAGAACACTGCCATTCAAAGAGGTGGTGATGATGTAGAGAAGTAGGGATGTGGATCTGTGATGTATAGCTATATTTTTATGTACGATATGTTTGATTGTGTTCTTTATTTCTTATATAATAAAACAAAATGTATTACATTTTGTCTCATCTTCGTAGTTTATTGTGCGGTACCTTATCAAATATTTTTGCGTATTGTCTAAAACGTAAATAATACATTCATTTGCATTAAGATTCTTCTTTCCAATATAATTCTGATCATAGATATAGCATTCATTAGTCCAATGTACTTAACAAAACTACAATGTTCTTGTCCTTTTCAGATCTAATTCTGCTTCTCCCATTATTCATCAGAATTCGGATTATTAGTTTAGTTATATGGCTCATTAAGCTGATTGTACGCTGGATTTCGCATTCATTTGCATCTTGATTTTAAATAGTGCTACGAAATTGATTTTCTATGAAATTTCTAATTTGCGGTTCTCATATATATTTCATTTAATATTTCCGTGATCATTTCGATGCAGAAATTATCTAAGGGTTAAAACATCTCTGCTACAATTCCATCTGGCCATGATGCTTTGTTCCTGTTAATCTTGTTTAGTGCTGATTTTCCTTTAGACTCTTTAACATTTTTGACCTCATCATATTTTTGTGTATTGCATGTTTCTCTCTCTCTCTCTCATCGTGAAATAGTTCTCTAGCGTATTCACTTCATTGATGGACTATTTTTCTTTCTATTTCTATTATCAATGTTCTCTTCTTTGATTTTATGTAACCTACTGAGGAGCACGTCTTTTGCCATGTTAATTTCTTTATTCTCTTTGGCATAATTGCTTTATCTCTGATGCTTATTCTTTTTATTTTAGCGCGCTTTCATTGAACCATGCCCCTTTCCAATGACTACATTTGTTTTTAATTTCCGTGTTCTGAACTCTGTACCTTTCCTTGGCATTGCTTATGACCCCTTTTTCATCATGTCGAGAATCTCATCTGTTCTCGTTTTACTTCGGATGATCTTATTCATCGATGTCACGAGAGGTTCTCTCAACGTCTTCCATTTTGACTTTTTAGTAATGCTCAAGGTACTTTTGTTTTTAACTACGTATATATCTTTTTTGACGTGGCTCATTTCATTCAGAAAGCTGTTTCTTTGATTTTGATTAGCGGCATATCAACCTCTATGGGTTATTTAATTAAAACAATTTCATAGCTCCAAGTAAAATATTTTTGAAGGCAGTTGTATGCATTTAACTACTGATAAAATGTATTGCTAGTCATTTTGCATTACAATTATGTTTGGTAATTTTGTTATAAATATGTATTTTTATATTTTTATAGTGTATTTTTGGTGGGGGCGCTTTCCCTATTTGCCATAGCTGAAACCTTAACAGGTGCTAACACCCCGGCCAAAGGAGGAGCTGGTTCCCAACTGAAGTGTGGTTTATGGAATCTGTCATATTTAATATATCAGTTTAGGTGCTACATGGGTCTGCTTCAATGTTCCAGATTGTAAGATACCGTTTTCAGCAGACATCTTGAAAATATCTAAAGCGAAATACCTCGAAAATCAATTATTTGCTACTTTTACAATTAGGCTATTCAGGAATCGAGTGAACAATATGAATAAGAAAAGGTGATTTCTGTTTTGTGAAAATAAATTGGGATGATAAAACTCTTCTTAAATCTATAGACACAACGTAAATAGTACTGAAAAGTGTGGAACTTAATAGATTCTGGTTTGTGTCACATCTTAGCTATGCTTAATAAATAACAATATGAAAGAAAAGCGTGGACTTCCAGATGATTTAATCTTTAGCAAGCTTTCTTCGCTAGATCAATAACGACTGAGTAGTGATTTCGATCCTCACTGGGTGGCTCTAAGTTGTATCCTTGTGCCAAATTCTACGCTTAGTAAACCGCTATTTAGGACACATTGATGTGATGTACTTGCTACATGAATTATGAATGAATATTGTGTTCGATCCTTACTAAGTGATTCATACTTGGGACTTCGTGCAACACTTATGCTACACTTAGTAAATTAAAATTTAGAGCACATCTCTATGGTGCAATGGTTAGTGAAGTAGTTTCGCTACATAAATTACTTGAGTTCGATCCTCGTTAGGTTCCCCAAGCTTGAAGCCTCGTGTTACATTTATCACTATTTAGGGGACTTCGACTTAGTGTAATAGTTAACAAACTACAACCGCTACATTAATTACGATTGAGTAGTGACTTCACTCCTCGCTGGGTGTACAATTCTTGGCTACGTTTAGTGAATCGCAATTCAGGGTACTCAGACGTGGTACAAAGATTAGCAGGCTGTCTTCCTTACCTCAATGACAACAGAGTATTAAATTCGATCCTCATCAGGTCCCCCATACTTTGCGGCCTTGTGACATATCTATGACACGTTTAATAAATTTACAATTCTGTGCAATTCTGTGGTGTAATAGCAGGCTGGTCTTGGTACATTAATTAATGAATGTGTACTGAGTTCGACCCTCACTGGGTGCTCTATATTTGTAATCTTGTGCTAAAACTAAGTTAAGCATAGACGTTGAGTACACGGACAAAAATCTGTGTCAATGTAATTCGTTTAGGTAAGTCTCTCTTTTGCTGAACATTTTTTGTAAGTCACTTCAGTAGCATCAACGCCAGAGAAAAAAAAAAACTTGCCATGATAACTGTCTATTTTTCATAAACAAATTAGAAAAAATATTCTTCCAAGATTGTTTTTCCACCTTACTCATTTTACTTCCCAACACTTCTTAATCATTTACTCTTTCGGTCGACTGTAAATCTGTCATCGACCAAATAAAATAACAATGTAAAACAGATCCCTGTCTTAAAAGGACGTCGACATTTATATTTCATAGACGAATTATATGTGCTATTTATTGGATAAATCAGATATTTTTTTTAATCATTTCACCCCAAGCAAGGCAATAAAATCACTATGATGCAAGGGGTTGACTGAGTTGTAAAGATTATGAGAGAAAAAAATATAAAAAAAGTAATTTTAACGAGATACAATAATGAAGGAACAAGAACCTAAAGATAAAAGATAACGATTTACATTACATTTAAATTTTTGAAGATCAAAATTGACAAGGAAGCCGGAAGTGAGTTCGACAAGTGAGAAGAGTGATGGAAGAAACTGTTAACAAAGCTTTTGTATAGCGATTTTAACATATTTTTTATTATAATCTCTTATAATAAAAAATATAAAATATATTGCTCTACTTTGTATTGAGCATTTTTTAGAACTTTACTGCATATGTTCTTTTTCTCATTTGTATATCTATCTATCTATCTATCTATCTATCTATCTATCTATATATGTATATATGGAGAGAGAGAGAGAGAGAGAGAGAGTGTGTGTGTGTGTGTGTGTGTGTGTGTGTGTGTGTGAGAGAGAGAGAGAGAGAGATTATTAAAAATAATTTCACCCCAAACAAGATAATAAACGCAATAAGACGCAGTGGGTTACCGGGTGTTCGAAAATATAAAGAAGAAAAAACATGATTAAGACGAGACTAAAATAATATGAATTAAGAAGACAGAAGATAACGATTGACATTGAATTTAAAATCTGACTTGCAAGACAAAAGAGAGTTCTACAATCGAAGAGTGCGATAGAAGGAACTGTTAGCATAGAACTTACGGTTACATCTAGATATTTCAGCTATAAAATGAGACTTTGCCTCAAATCTGTGCTTAAATTTACACAATCTATGAACTATTGAGGAAAGTAATATTTATTTTGCAAAACACAAAAACGTGACGGAAAAAAAAAGATTTAGGCGCTGTATTAATGTTCCCAATTGTAAGATTTCCGTTTTCAGCAGACATCTTGAAAATATCCAATGCGAGATCCCTCGAAAATCAATTATTTGCTAATTTCACTATTAGGTTATTCAGGGACCGAGTGAACATTTATTTGAACAATATGAATAAGAAATGGCGATTTCTGTTTTGCGAAAATAAATTGGGATGATCAAACTTAAATCTATAGACACAACGTAAATACAGTGTAACCCGGATATAAGAGACCCTGATATAAGAGAAACCCGGATATAAGATAGATTTTCTCTGGTCCCAAATTAGAGCCTGTGTTAATGCATATAAAATAGACCAAACCCGGATATAAGAGAACTCTCATATATCCGGGTTACACTGTAGTAATGAAATGTGTGGATCCCAATAGTGTCGGTCTTTTGTTATATCTAAGCTATGGTTAATAAATTAAAATATGAAGAAAAAAGCGTGGACTTCGACATGATTTAATGTTTAGCATAATTGTTTCGCTAAATCAGTAACGGCCGAGTAGTGATGGAGATCCCCAGGGGTGTGGCTCTAAATTACATCCTTGTGCTAAATGCTACGCTTAGTAAATACCTATTTAGCGCATTTTAACGTGGTGTACTCGCTACGTCAGTTTTGACTGAGTATTGTGTTCAGTCCTCAAAAAAAACGGGAATGAGATTGACCGGTCTTCATTTCTTTTAAACTTAACTAGCCACTATCACTAACCATACCACTGTATTCCTTATACCAAAAGAACACATATTTACCATTCTTACCATTCTTGGAAAAGTCACCACAATACGAGAAGAAAGTTATATTTAGCTACGCCCCACGAGGGTTACATGTGGCACAAGGCCGGGTTTAAGGTGGGATCTCCGAGCCCGTAGGCTCGGCCAAAAATATCCCCTCTTTGAACCCGCATAAACGGGTTCAGGGGCAGTCAACCACCCCGAACAAGACTCTTCCCTTCGGCGGAGCCTCATCCGAGTTCCTCTCCTCCCGAAGGCAGAGAGTTAGACTGTTAGCTCTTACACCGGAGCCAAGTTAATACGAGAGGAAAGTGATATTTATTCTGTTTAATACAGAAATGTGGCACAAGGCCGAAAAGGGGATTGGGGAAAGGACGGTCTTCTTCTGTCTTAACTATAACTTAGCTCGCCGCAAACACTGACCCAATCTTACGAAACAATATTCCTTTCACCAAAACAACACATTCATTCGTACCTTTCTTACTACAACCACCATAATACCTCTTTGTCTCTATGAAAATACTAACTAGTCCCCATATTTACAATTCGTGGTCTGGGGGGGGGATAAAACAACAATTCTAAAAATTAACCCCAATGAGTATTTACAATATGCATACAAAAACTATTTACAAGAAACTAAAGAAAATAAGATTAGTAATAAAACCCCCCACAATTACTAAATGTGACAGAAACATCACTGGCCGAAATCAATGCGGGACTATAATAGTATAAACCATTCATTCATCCCAATCACTCACACTGTCATGCACTCATTCAGACACAACAACAAATACGAAAAAAAAATCACTCACACGAAAACGAAAGGCGCCCCGCATCCACCAGCGAACTGACATCACTGACCACCTAACGAGGGAGGGGATGGGGAATTAAACTTAAAGAAAAAAGAAATGGGGACAGAAAAAAAGGGAGGCCAATGAGCATACATACCCTAGCTAAGTTAACTGAAAAAGGAAACTAAAGCATCAAAAGGAAAACCTAAACTAGCCTAGTTTCAGGATGGGTTGCTCAAGTTCAACCCAGGAAGAGCAATATCCTGATGCCTAACCGGCATCAATGTGCCACTCAAAGTCAGCTCCTTTCACACGACACAAGCGCGCAAGATTCACCCACCTTTTGCTGAATTCTGATGAAGTGAGCCGCCTTTCCGTCCTAATCTTGACTTTAAGCTGATGCTTAAAGTACAAGATCAGTTGGGAAGAGGTGAACCTCGCCTCCATAGAATCCCTTCTGACGTGTCGTCCAAATCACGACTCTCATAACACCTATCAAGCAGTGGAACACATACTGTTCAGCCTTCGTCAGCGGCGGTACCACATTGCTACAAACGGAAACAGACTGAAGGACAAAGGACTTTCCCTGCAGCATGCGGACCATGAGGCCTTCAACAAACTAGACCAACGGCACAACCTGGCTGCAATGAAAGAAGGCGTGACCCAAGGTCTCGACCTCCCCACTACAACGTCGGCAGTTTGGAGAATTCTCCAAGCCAGCTGAGCAGAGTCTCTTGGCGACCCAGAGGGCTCTACGTATCACCAGCCAGGTGAGTGATGCCTCATAATACGAGAGGAAAGTACGTCAGAAGAATTACTATGACACTATTTATAGAAAATTTACAGTGACGCTACATCACGGATTTGGGAGAGTCAAGATGCCGGTCAGGACCAATATCATTGTAGATTTTTCTTTGGATTTTATCAAGAATCTCTAAATTTTTAGCAGGAGCACCAGACCAGATGTTTCAGCAATATTCAATGCAGGAACGAATAGTAGAATTATACTACGTAAGATAGATTCTGGAGAAAAAAATGAACTAGCACGACAAAGTGAACCAACATTCCAGTTGCTCTAGGAATTGATTCATTATAACCACGGCCTCCAGACAACTTCCAAATATCCTGCAACTCTTCTGGATGCTCTCCTTATTTAAGTTTATGGAACAATGACATAATCCTTGCCTTCTGTTCATTTTTGGTGTTGCACGGAAATTTTTGGTCTCTCCTTCAACTGCGCCCCGCACATAATAATCAAGGAGGTTGCAGTTTGGGGTGTTAGGCGGCCAGATATAAGGTGTGAGGTGGCCGTAGATGTTTTCTGACAGCCGTGACTGGATACTTCTGCTTGTGTTGCATAGTGCAGAGTTCTGTTGCCAGATATAAGGACTTCCGGTATCCATCCTCGTGACCCAGGATAGAACTACCACCTCAGGGTACTTGATGTAATCCTCCGGGATGAATCTGAGGCCATCACCAACAAATTCGGGTGTACTCTGAGTAAGTTTTCCGAAATACCGTACGTTCGTAATCACCATGAGACTCATAGAACCCTTTCAGAATCCTCTGCCTTGTTCTCAGATTGACATGCAAATACTCTGAAATATTCGCATTGGAGTTTCCTGCGCGAATGCCATCTAGTACAGCATACCGTTTCCACATTTCATTGTGCTCTTTTTCTCACAGACGCTAACCCCCGTATACTGTGCAGTCAACAACAACAAAAACAAACAACGCGTATGCGCGAAATTTAACATATAAAATAGCGACAATTTACTCATCACCCCCTGGCCATCTTGATAAAACAATGTTGAAAGGAAGCCACTTCTCAGGGATTCATGTTCGATTCCTCTCTGGAGGCATTTATTCTTTCGTAGATCTTCTAGATCTCAGCTCGTTGTTATAATTTTACTGTTTAGGAAAAATTAAAAACAAGGATAACAAATCTGTGTAACGCCTAAAAATAACGTTTACAGCATAAATAAATAATGTTAGATCTATTTTGTAAACATACATCGGCAAAACATCTATAAAACTAAAAAAAAAACATCCGTATGAGAATCGCAGAGTCACGCTGCATGAAATAGTTTGAAAGAACTGGTAATTCCTCGTGACATATTTGAGCATAATTTCCACTAACAAAAGATGCCACTCAGATCAGAAGAGAAAAGGATTCGTTAAGAAGATAATGCTCTGAGAGTTCGCTCTCAATTCTAAGACCATTCTCAGATATGATACAACTGATTATCACCAAAACAATCGCAGAGCAATGCAGTATAGGAGCTAATAGTGAGAATAATAGATATCTACTTGGAGTTGTCAAATAGAAGACAAAAACCCCCCCAAAAAAAAAAAACAGTTTTTTTCTTTCATTCACATTGGAGAAGCCAGCTTAATATATAGACTTAAAGAAGTTTCATAGGAAAAAACACAAAATTTTGTGTTTCATTTCATTCTTATCTGAAGACGCCAACGTA
>CAHIKZ030000237.1:75000-115000 GCA_903632075.3 Acanthosepion pharaonis | reverse complement strand
TTGCCTCATATGTGTTTGTTTATTATGCTGATAGGTTTCAACAAGGACACATGGCTCAGTGGATAAAAGCGTTGATTGAAGTAAACCAGTTTCTTGACTCAAAGAATTGTGAGTTCAATACCTGTCCATAGAAGAAGTGAAAAATAACTTGAAGAATTGAGTTACTAAAGGGAAATAAGTAAAACTGAGACATCAACGAAAGGCTTGGCACTTGGAAATAGAGCAATCTACCCCAGTGAACGAAATAAAAAATTCAGTTTCGAAACGCCAATGTGTATCACCTGAAGAAAGACGGAGGTTATAATGGTTGAAACGCCGTGAATATGACAATAAAGATGAGGACGACAGTTTGTATTTACTTGACCCCCTACTCGGGTCGCTGGTCTTAGCATGTTTTAGGTGGTCCAAGCTAGTCATAGCTGGATGCTACCAGCGCAGGGGCGGATCCCTGTGGCCGATAAGTAGCAGAATGTGTATAGCACTCGAGTGACTAAAATCTTATTTATTAAGCGTGGCGTAGATGTGGCACAAGGCTGAACGTATGGTGCACCCATTGGAAGATCCAACTCACTACTCGGTCGTAACTAATCTAGCAGGACAAGCTTTCTAACCATTACACCACGTCGAGGTGGCCTGAGGACGACCATTTCGAAGAATGGAAATAGTGAAATTATTTACTTATATTAGCGTTTTTGACACAAGGTTTGATTATCTTGTTTTTTATGGATTATCAACCTTATGCAGGTTATTAAAAGCCATAAAAATATTCTTGGATTGTAAGAATTTGTTTGGAGATAACAATGCTTTTACTGATACTATTCCTGTTACTTACACCGTACCTGTGGATGAGAAGAGGTAAATTCAGGTGAAAAGTACTTATTAATTCAAATTTAGAACACCTTGTATTTCCAAGCGTAAGTACTGACCACCCTCAAGGTTGCTTAACTTCGGTGATCGTACGAGAACCTGTGTTTCTGACACGTTGTGGCAATAGCTCCTTCGTACATGCGTCTTTGGATTCTTCAGTTTTGACCTCTTTAGGTCAAGGGTCAAATGTCATTTTCAAATACTTATCCTAATAATATTTATTTCTTACCTCCTAATTTTCCATTCATAGTTTATGAGCATACACTGGTTCCCGTAGGATCACCGAAGTTAAGCAACGTCGAGCGTAGTCATCACCTAGATAAAATAACAGCTTGAGAATACCAGGTATTGTAAGCTTGGATATGCGAGTGGTACGGTTTGAGGCCATATAATATTGAAACAGCGGTCCTTGTACGATACCGAAGTTAAGCAACTTCGAGCCTGGTCAGAAACTAGACGGGTGACCCCTTTGGAATGCCAGATATTGTAAGTTTGGATGTGTAGGTGGTAAGGACTATGGGCGAATGACGTTGAAACACCATTTTTCGACTGATCGCTGAAGTTAAGCAACCGCTATCCTTGTTAGTACCTAAATGGGTGACCGCTTTGGAATACCAGGTGCCTAAGCTTGGATGTGTGTCCGGTGTAATGGTTGATGGCAGGGAATAGTTAATCGGAGTGCCTAGTTCCGTTAGGATTCGTTATATTCAACGCAACTATCCTTGCGAAAGGCATGAATCCAACTCTTATCCTCCGCCAGGTTTGAGTTAATTAGTAAAAGTTGTATCAATAAATAATTATTATCTAAAAAAAATACTTATTTTTGTTGGTATGTTCGCGACATTGAACCAGTGAATCCAGTGACTTGACCCAAAGAGTTATGAGTTCAGTAGCTGTTTACATCAGAGGTGAACAAAAAATTGGAGAGTTGAGTTAAAGGGAGATAACTGATACTGAGACATCCGGGAGAGGCATGGCGCGTGGAACCAGTAGACGAAATAAAGGGTCCAGTTCGAAATTCTAATAGCGTGAGGCAGGCCGGAACGTAGATTGGCCGAAACGTCGTGATTACGGCAATAAAGATGAGGGCAACAGTCCGAACAATGTAAATAGTTACAATACCTCATCTCTGAAATAGAGACAGATTTTGATGTTTAATATGGCAATAAAGATGAGGACAACATAGGCAGATAAAAAAAAAAACAGCTATGTAAAAAATATTTTCCGGCTTTAAATAAATTGCAAAGAAAAGGAAGAAGTGAATCTTCTATTCACAACACACCACGCTCAGAACTAAGACTTTCACTGAAATCATCAAACATGAGTTGATTTCAAATTTTTATAGAGTGAAATTTAAAATGAATATGTGTTGAAACACCAAAAATGTCTTCATTTATGTTTCTGCGAGAAAAGATAAAAAGATACATTACGTATTCCCCAGGACTGATATAATGGACAGCTTAATGTGGAAAGTATAATTTATAATTTACTTGCATAAATGACGTATAGCTTAGGGAATGCGACACTAGAAAGCTATAAATGTCGCGTTAAAGTCCTTGTTTCATTTCCGATAGAAAAAATCTTTTTACCAGAAATCCATTTGTAATCTATCATACTGAATATATCATTCTTAAACACAATTCATGTTTATTTGTACCTACTTTTTTTAGTCAAGACAACATATATATATATATATATATATATATATATATATATATATATATATATATATATACTAAATTTTTTTTTTCATTTTTGCTTGCGTTTACGTTAACTGCGCAGAGATGAAGCATTCCAGAAAATAATCCCGGTGAGTAGGGTGTGAATTCCTTAAAAAAAATAAAAATAAAAATAAAGGAAACGGAAAATGCAAAATATGTCAGTGCGTGGTTCTTCGCGACCGAACAGGAAAGGACAATAAAAGGTGTTTTTTCCCAGCCAAGGGGGGCCCAGTCGACCCCTGCTGTCGTAAGGATTTTCTTTATTAGGATATCTCGAATACACAGGCCGATAGACGTAACACTGTTTAATAAATGCATTCTTGAAACTTTAATCCGTTGCTTGATTGTTAATCTTTCCAAGGTTGAAATTTATAAAGACTTAATTTTTTAACTCTGAAAGAAAAATCAAAAAAAAAAAAAAATCCTTAGATGCTTAAACTTAATTCAAATTTAAAATCAGTCAAAGTTATTGGAACGCCTTTTGTATATATGCGTAACCAATTACAGAGATTTTATGAGAAACTGTCATTACATAATGCAATGTGAATATTGTACATCTCTGAATTAAGTGCATTACATTTGAAAGAGATTATGTTGAAAAACAAATATTCCGTAGACAAAATCAATTTTTATCCGGAGACTTAGGAACTACTTACGCACATACACGCGGATATATATATATATATATATATATATATATATATATATATGTGTGTGTGTGTGTGTGCGCGTGTGTGTGTGTGTGTGTGGTTTTCATATTGGTCGTTAATTTTATAAGTAATTCCTGCTACGAGCCACCATTTTATTTCTGATTGAGCTGCAATTCGAATATTGAAACCCTCAGTTATTACCTTATTATCTTGTGCAGTAGAAAATTAGTGTACAATTGTTGCAGTACACACACAAACACACACAATCATATATATATATATATATGTAGTTGATTACGGATAAATGTCTTGTCGGAGTCCATCCAATAAAAATAACGCTTATTTTTCTGTTGAGTCTGATTGTAGCAAGAATTATGTTGAAATGAAAACGAGACATTGTCAAGTAATTTGCATAGTATCTGTTTCGTGAACCCTCGTAGGTATCATTTTTATTATATGCAAATCACATTCAATTTAGAGTCTCTCTAAATATATTTCCATTTAAAAAAATATTGTTATTGCTATCTTTTCGTTTCGTGCAATTTATGTGTGCGAATTTTATTTTTATTTATTCCCAGTTTTTTAGGCAAACATTTTACGTTTTTATTTTCTTTTTGAATTTTGTCGTATTTTATTTTTTTGCACAATTCGTTTAACCTTCTTTCTTATTTTCTTTCTTCTTTTCTTACTTTCTTCTTTCTTATTACTTTCTTCCTTTTGACATTGCTTTGTTTCATTCTGTTTCTATTTCTTTATTGATTCTTTCATTCTCTCTTTCTTTCATTGGCATCTTTTTTCTTTACTTTTCATTCATTTAGTCATTATTCTTTTTTCTTTCTCTATCCTGGTGTAACTTTTCCTTTCTTGACTTTACACTTAACACTAATCTATCTTTCTTTCTTTCTTTCTTTCTTTCTTTCTTTCTTTCTTTCTTTCTTTCTTTCTCATTTTGCTTCATTCCGTTCCACTTTCTTAATGATTTATCATTTCATTATTTTTCCCATTCTCCTTCGTATTTTTCACCTCGAAGCGTTTTGTTTTTTCTCTCACACAAAATCCTTTTAATTCCTTTATTTTTCCTTCTTTTTTTCTTATGATATTTTAAGAATAATATTTAATGATATTTTATTTCGGTTATCTTCATTCCTCTGGCAATTTCCTTCCTTTTTTAAATTTTTCGTTGCTGTATTTTTTCTTTCTTTGTGATTTTCTTCCTTTTATCTTAAGTTCTTCTACTGCTATTGTCTTTTTTCAGACATTTTTACTGTCCATCTTTCAATCATTTTCCTTATGCATTCTTCTTTTCATTTCTTCATTGATTTCGTTTTATTCATCTTTTTCTATTTGAATTTTTCTTTCTTACTTCTCCATTCTTTCATGTTTATCTCCCATTCCTTTCGTTCTTTTTCTGCACTTCTTTTTTCTTTCTTTTTGTCAATAATATCTTTCTTTATGCTCTTTCGATTTTTCTCTTTTTTACTTTAATCTTGCTCCATCTATTTTTCATTTTTTTTGCTTACAGCAATCTTACCGGCATTTCTTTGTTTTCATTTTTCAATCTTTTTCTTTTCTCCTTTCTTTCTTTTTTGTCTTTCCTTTTTCTTTCTTTCTTTCTTCTTAAGATTTTCCTTTCTTTCGTTAACTATTTTTTCTGCTTTTCTATATTTATTTCATTCCTTTATTTCTTTCTTTTCAATTGTTTCCTTTTTTTCTTACTTTCCCTTTTCTTTTCTTTCTAGTAATTATTTTCATTCTTTATTTTAATAGTGTTATTTTTTCTTATTTCTTTTCTTTCGTCCTTTCGTTCCTTCTTTCGTTTCATTTTTTCTTTCTTTTTTTAATTGTTTTCTTCCTTTATTTTAATAATTTATTGTTTTATTTTTTGTAAGTTTTCTTTCTGTCTTTCGTTATTTCGTTTCTTGTTACTTTTTTTCTTTCTTTCTTTCTTTTTTTATTTGTTTTCCTCCTTTATTGTAATACAGTATAACCCGGATATAAGAGAGTTGTCGGAACCGGAGAAGAAGTCTCTTATATCCGGGTTTCTCTTATATCCGGGTTTCTCTTACATCCGGGTTTGGTCTATTTTATATACATTAACACAGGCTCTAATTTGGAACCAGAGAAAATCTCTCTTATAACCAGGTTTCTCTTATATCCGGGTCTCTTATATCAAGGTTACACTGTAGTTTTATTTTTTTCTTATTTCTTTTGTATGTTTTGTTTTCTGTCTTTTGTTCTTTTGTTTGTTCCTTTCTTTCTTTCTGTCTTTCGATTTCATCCTTGCTATTTTATTTCCTTCCATTTTCTTTCTTTCTTTCTTTCTTTCTTTCTTTCTTTCTTTCTTTCTTTCTTATCCTATCTATTCAGCTTATACGCCATAAATTATTTCAGGGTTTTATTACTCTGCCAGTGGCAAGGAATTAATTCACTGAATTAGCAAGGAAATTACTCCCAGTATACCTGACAGGAATTAATACGACGCATAAAGTTTTATTGTACAATTACAAAAAATAAATAACCAAAGAATGATAAATTATTATGAGTTAGTCGCTTGGTGAAATTGTTTCTGTTCAAGAACTATTAATTCTACTAGTTTCTTCAATGGCTTCAACTTTTCATAGTGTATGCAAAACACATACAACGATACATATATATATATATATATATATATATATATATATATAATAAATTAATTGATATAAAATATGGTTATTGTCGCTACACAGTACTAACCATGTTTCAAAAATGGAAGCTGAATGCTTCGAATTTAATTTTGTAATTAAATTAAAGACATTGGTTCCATTTCATCATTAAGCAATTTGGTTAGAACTGTGTAGCGAAAATAACAATATTTTTTTAAATCAATTAATTTATAATATTAAATCTCTGTAAATTTACATTGAGCGCTATGTTGTAAAAATAAAAATATCTATAAGAACACCGGATTATATTTTCTTACTGTTATTTCTTTATATATTTGTATATATATATATATATATATATATATATATATATATATATATATATATATATATATATATTAGGAAAATCAGTGACAAAGTAGAAAAGATTTTAGCTTGACACTTTTTGTGCTTTAGGGCGTCATCGGACTAATGTCATGTTTTTATTCACGTGCGCACGAAATTGAAGGTACGCCGAAAGTTTGAAAAAATCTGATGGTTTTATAACACTATTGGACTCTACTTCGAGCAATAACAATGTATAATTACTCTATAAGCTTGACAGAAGAATCGTGATGAAATCGATCATAAACGAAAATGACTAAGGATCAGATGCTCATGAAGAATTGAAATTAAATATATAAATATATATAATTCCAGGATCATTTTATAACTTATTTAAGATGATCTTCGCCCTATCTAACATTCTAATTTTCTGTCCTGGTGGAGCAAATTGCCGTAGATGTTTCACGGACGATTTCATTTTCAAGTCTATTTTAACTGCTCTTTAGACTGTCATAGCTGAAACCCCTTTCCCACGTACCGAATGTCTTATGGATTGAGTTGGATCTTTTCTAGTTGATCTCTTTAGCTCTAAATTGAAATGATGGGCCCTCTTACTGCTGTGATCTCCTGATCCAGTTTTGCTCTCTACTGTTCCGTTTTTTAAAAATATTCACCGTTCTCCTGATGCTTCTTACACACACACACACACACACACACGCACATATATATATATACACACATATATATATATATATATATATATATATATATATATATATATATATATATATATACATATATATATATATATATATATATATATATATATATATATATATATATATATATATATATATATATATATATATATATATATATATATATATATATATATATATATATATATATATATATATATATATATATATATATATATACATATATATATATATTTATAAATTCATGAATCATTCATACAAAAAACAAATATAGAGGTTAAGGATTTAAATGGCGAGAATAACTTCTATATTTGTTTTTTGTATGAATGATTCACGAATTTATAAATTATATTTACACTTTTTAATTGAAATATATATATATATATATATATATATATATTAGAACCTTGTAGTACGATCATCATTATACGGGTATCTTGCTTTACGAGCTGCCATTCGTGAGCATCTTTTGTCGTAGGACGAGTAAAACTTCGCAGTACGAGCAACCGTCATATACACGGAAGTAGTCAGTGACTGAGGTAAGGGTAAGCATTACCAGCTGATGTCATCTATTCCTAAGAAACAACACACTCAAAGGCAAGGTGAAGCGTATTTACAAATTGTCTCCTTTTCCCTTTAGTTATCAACCAGCATTTTCGTTCGATTCAAGTATTCATTTCGTAGCGGTAACATTCTGATCCTTTTGTACCAGAGAATTGTCTGTAAAGCTTGCATTTATTTGGATTCATGCAAACATGGATTCGAAGAAAGTAAGCGTTAAAGATTGTGGTATTAAAGATAAGCAGAAAAAGTTAATTATATTATCAGTGAAGAAAGAAATAATAGAAAACAGGAGAGAAACGTCTGTGTAGTGGACTACTCGGGATAATACAATTAAACGACATTAACAATCTGCACCTGAAAAAAGACGGATGAGATACAGGGTGTTACGTAAGCAAAGTGTGTCTCCATGCTGTCAAGTCAAAGGACGAATATCTACGAGGAGATGGAAAAACTTCTTAGGATTAACCAGAAGCAATTCGCAGGAGATACTCTGACGCAAACGATTATTGCTTAGAAAGACCGAGTGCTATATAGGGATCTCCAGAAGCAGGAGTCAGGACCGTCGACTCGAAAGACTATAGCAGAAAATCTTAAGACCAGTCGGGGCTGGTTCGACTATTTAAAGAAGTTAACTTGTGTGTACAGCGTCGTGAGACCGGGTGAAGCTAGTCCTGACAAGACAACCGCCGGGGAATTCGTGAAAGAGTTCAGTTTTCTTATCGCAAAGGAGGGATATGGCTGTCAACGAGGGTTCAAATGCGATGAGTCTGGAATACCTATGGAAGAATATGCCTAGAAGGACGTTCATCACCGCCGAGAATGTCAGGCCACAAGCCGATGAAAAATAGGGAAGCATTGCCAGCTGAGGTCACCTAATATTCATTCTCATGGTGATCTGAAAATCAAGTCCCTGCTTGTGTATCATTCGTAGAACCCCCGGGCGTTCAGGGTGCCTAAGATCCAAAAGAGGCAGTTGCAGATCATGGGGTAAGCTAAGAGTAAGGAAATTTTTGTAGAATGAATCAATGATGTTTTCGTCCCTCAAGTCCACACGTTTCTTAAAATGAACAGTCTTTTTATGAAGGTCCTAATCATCCTCGATAATTCCCTGGACACCCTTCAAATCTTTACGATGAAATCTTGGAAAAATTTAAATTTATTAAAGCTTTTACCAGCCACCGAACACCACCCCTATCTTGAAGCCAATGGACCAGCAAGTGGTTTCCAATTTTAAGAAATGATATAATAAGCATCTGTTTCGTAGGTGCTTTGATATTACCAATAATACAAACTTGGGCTTTCGTCATTTCTGGAAGAAGCACTTCAACATTGTGAAAGGCCTCAGTATCATCAATGTGGACTTGCAGGATGTGTTGAGGCGGACCCCGAATTCTGCATGGAGAAAGCTGTAAGTTGAATGCGTCGGAATTTGAGAATTTTGCCACAGACGAATCCGAAATTCAGAAGATAATGTCTCTTAGCAATTCTTTGGGTCTCGAGATGCCGAAAGCAATTCAAATGCCAGAAAAATCCTTAAGATCTGAGATAAAACGCCAGAAGCTTTCTCATGAAACGTCTGTAATTTAATAAAAGCTGTTTATTATGTGATTTAATTTCTTTCACCCCGTTTTCTATTTTTTTTATTCTAAAATAGACATTTTGGTTGATTTGGGTGAATAGAAACGGATTAAATAATCTTATGTCAATTTCAGTGGGAAAATGTTTAGTAATACGTGTAATCTGCAATACAAACTTGGTCGGCGAACTAATTAACCTCGTACTGCTAGGTTCTACTATCTATGTATCTATCTATCTATCTATCTATCTATCTATATATATATATATATATATATATATATATATATATATATATATAGGTGAGATGGGTAAATCTTTTCCATTAATTTCGCTCAAAGCGTTGTTTGCTTTTTGATTTTGTCAACGGCACGGTCTGGTAAGGTCAGTTGGCCACCGTCTGTTAGAAAACGAGCACCATGACGCAATTCACCACGCCATAATGTTGTAGTCAGAGCGAGATATGCTAGTTGACGAGAAATCGGAAGTAATGGCAGCCTAAAAACGCGCAAGAAGAAATATCTATTGGCGGGTGCATTTCTACGGCTATATTTAATCAACAAATGTGATAAAAAACACGTACCAGATATCTCAATGTTCATATACATCCTGAAAGAATATGGCGTTAAACATTTAAAATAATGCTTATCCTTTGAAATTCATCGATTCCTACAACACAAATAAAATCAAATCTGAATGTCAGTCCTCTATAGACATAGAAACTAATGATTGCTTTTAAGCAAGACTTGCTATCCTGATACGCTGTGACTCGGAGAGTATCATATAAAATTGTAAACGTAATATTGATCAAAATTAAACGTCATGAAAGGTAAAAAGTAAGCTCCAAGAACTTAATTCTCATGGATGTTAAATATGGTTTCTCACGTAAAACTATAGTGGCAATGGAGGTAATAAGCTTTTGATAGTAAATTAATGGGTGATTACCTCCCTTAGTTTATTTAATAATGAATATAAATAAAATGAAGTGTCAGGCTGTTTCTCTTTTCATTTAGAAAAATAGGTTCCCGTGCAAGGCTGTGTAACTCAACTCGTAAAAAATAATAAAAAATATATCCAATTAATCGTTTTCATGTTCTATTTTTATGCAAGTTACTTTGCTTACTCCATTTATACAGTATATTCACAATGAAAGTTACACCTGCATATCTGAATTTATCGTGTGTGGAAACAACATAGTATAACTGACCATCCCATAAAGTGTTTAATATCTAAAAAAAAAAAAAACTACTTAATTGAGTTTCTCTATTCCAGCTTTCCAAATAAGAAGTTTAGCCATGTTGATACCATATGTCGTAAGAATCACTGAAAAAACACATTGGGTTATTCAGCTAAAAAAGAGCAGGTTAAAATTGTTTTGTGTAAGACCCACCGTCTTTCTCAAATGAGCAATGGTGAGAGGAAAAAGATCATTCAGGCCTTCAGTAATGGTACCAACATTCATACTCTGGCTTCCATCTTCAATGTCTATTCAAGAAACATCAAGAGAACAGCAAATGAGTTTTAAACAGAAAGACCAGTAGAGAGAAAAAAACTAGATCAGGAAGTCACAACATGATGAGTAATCATTATTTCAAGTTAGAGCTAAAGAGATCAATTAAAAAAGATCTAAATCGATCCATAAGATGGCACGTGAGAAAAGACTTTCACCTATGACAGACCAAAGAGCAATGAAAAAAGACTTGAAAATGAAATCATACATGAAACGTGTGAGGCACCGTGTTACTCCAGGACAGAAATTTAGAAGGTTAGAGAGTGCGAAGAACATCTTACTTATTATAAAACGCAGATTGTGTGTGTGTGTGTGTGTGTGTGTCTGTTCGTTTATATAGGGGATCGTATTTCCTACATTTTTCAACCGATTTCAACAAAACTCCACAGGACTGCGTAAAATTACCCGGCGGTTCTGATAGCGCCAAAAGTTGGAAAAGCACAATTGTTTTTGCACGAAATCAATTTGAAAGCACGAGTAAGGTTATCGCACCCGGCCGGTAGTTACTGTCGGCTACTCAAACGTCTGAAAAGAGAACGAATGCCGTTAACTTCCGGTGACTCAGCGTTTTTTTTTTCAGAGAATGATACACAAAAAGTAAAACAAATGAAACATAAACATACACAAGTCCTCCTAACTAAAAATAATAACCGGAAACTACTTTAAATACACATGCTGTCCAAATGAAACCCATGTGTACAGTCAAAATGAGGAAGTTAATATTTAGTCATCAACCAAAAAATATTGCCAACCGACTACGATGCTAACCGGAGCCGACATAAACACAGCCGATTTCTTCCACCACGCAACTTGGCAAAAATATTTGTTAAGTAACAGTCTAACTCTCTGCTCTCGGGCGGAGACGAACCCGGACGAGGCTCCGCTGAAGGGCAGAGTCCCGTTCGGGGTGGTTGACTGAAGAGGGAATATTTTTGGCCGAGCCTACGGGCTCGGAAATTCCACGTTAAACCCGGCCTTGTGCCATATGTAACCCTCGTCGTACGATTTTTGAATCAAGCACGGGCAACGCCGGGCCATGCTGCTAGTCTTCAATAAGTTGGAAAATGATCCTGAAATTAATTTCAATCCTTCATGAGCTTCCGAACGTTAGTTCTGATTAATTAATAATACACATGCCATTTTCGTTTATGATCAATTCTGTTAAGCCTAGAGAGTAATTATATATTCTTGTTGCTAAAAGTAAAGTCCAAAGGTGTTATAAAAACGTCGGAGAATTCCAGTAAGATATCTTTAATCATTTCTAAGATACAACGGTTCAAATGTTAATTTAACAATTGGACAATTTTGCTTTTACACTTTATTCAAATTTACCTGTTTCTGCGTTGATTCCAATGTTACCAATTAATTCACATTTACCAGTGTATCCTTTCCTGTCTATTATAGTGGCTTGGCGATTCGGGTTAAAAATGAATAGTTGATTTATCCACGCTAGAAAGATTAATGGCGGATCAAAATCTCGCGGAAACACATGGGTAGTTTTAACAAAACAGGGGAAGGAATTTATTGATGCATTTACACGCTTGAAGTTGTATCAGTAGCTCGTTTCAGGAAAATAAATCAGAATTTATTAAAGTCCGTAGTTTAACGGGTTGTCATGAAGAGAAAATGTTCATACAGCTAATTAAATGATCTAATATAAAATACTATACAAAACTGTTTGAATCAAAGACTAGAGAATTGGTTGCTCACAGAAGGGATGTACAGTTGCATACGTTCAAAAGAAAGATAGTTTGAAATAATTAGCTTTCTTGGATTGTTGAAAAATACTTTAAAGTGACGTACACTTGGTTAAAAGGTGATAATAGAAATGGCGAATAATTGTATACTGGCCGAAACTTCAAAGCTGGACGCGTTGGACAGAAACGAAACTTTTCAGATGACTACAAACACTCTTATTAATATAATTTTCCTCCTCGTTTTCTATCAAGAAGAAATTTCATATAGGCTCGCAAATTTATTTTCCAAGTCTTCTGAGTTTCCTGGCCAATATCTGAGAAGGCAAGGTTTTCATTGGCCCAGAGAAAATTTCACATAGGCTCGCGAAATACTTTCCGTCTTTCTACTTGGCTCAACCAAATTTGAAGGGAGTGTGTAAAGGAATATATTTTTCTTTAGTCCTTGCCACATCCTCTTATCATTTAATTCAGATTTATCAGTTTATTAGTTCATTTCTATTTAATAACTTAAGTGACATCTACCAGTTTATCAATTCTTTTCCATGTTACCACAATTCCCAATTACCAGTTTATTTGTTCTTTTCGTCAGTGAAATTCAACATTTTAATCATGAACTTTTAAGATTTTCTCCTTTAATTTTTGTAAAAAAAAACAGTAAATGCATTGTAAGTTAAAACTCATAGAGATTCGGAGAAATGGGACGTGTAGATTATGCTTTCTCAGCCTTTCAAGAGGAGATAGTTCAATTTGTAAATCTGCGGTGATAGGTTTGGCTTGGTTTGGGTAAAGGCAGAATCGAAGGATGGGTGGGTGGAAGATTGTGTTGCGTCAATTTCCGGGTAGAGAGAAAAGATGTAGACACACAGCAATCGAAGATTTTACTCATTTTAACACTGTATTGAAAAAAGAAAGAAAAACTAAAAGAAAGAATCAATGTGCCTAAATTAAGAAAGGAATATCCTAAAGAAAGAAAGTAAGAAAGAAAGAAAGAATTAAGTAAAGAAAGAAAGAATAAAAAACAATCTGAAGATAGAAGGTAAAATAAATAAATAAATGAAGTTACTAAAGAAAGATAAGAAGATCCGAAAAGAAAGAAAGAAATGGGAAAAGAAAGAAGTGAAGAAAGAAAGAAATTAGAGAAACAAATCAAGACCGTAAAGAATAAAAAGTGAAAGAAAGAAACAGCATAAATTGACACAGCAAGGTTCCATAGAAAGAGAGAAAAAGGAAGAAAAAGGGAAGAAAAGAAGGAATAAAAAATAAAGAAAAAAAAAGAAAGCAAGAAAATGAACCTAATCAACATCATCCTGCGGCCTCAGCCGAGATTGAACTCACCAATACTTTGATTGGTGTAGTTCATAATCTTGTCAAATAGCTGAATTCTTGATGCTTCGCTAGGGCTATCAAGGGTGCTTTTTATCATGACACCATCACTAAATGGATTGCCAACCAAGGCTGAGAGATACTCCATTCATCCTCCTCTAAGAGCAGGTTTGAATTCAGAGTTTTCTTTCTCCTAGACCAGTTGCCATCCAAGGCTATCCGGTTATTTATCCATAGAGGGAGAAGGCTAACCTGTTATTTACCATAGAGGGAGAAGAAAGAGGATTCACACCTTTCCCAAGGGTGTTAGCACGTAAGTGAATGTAATGGCTTCGACTGGAATTCGAACTCGGCTCTCCGATTCCTCAATCCAAGCCGCTATCCATGCCTCCAATGAACTTAATGGAAGAAATGACACACCTGAAGACTGAAATAAGAACTTAGGTAAATAAATAAAAAAAAAAAAGACGAGCAAGTTCCTAAAAATAAAATAAACACATTATGCCAGAAATAAATGACGGAAGAAAGACATAAAGTAAGAAAGAATCTGACGACACATAGTGAAAACTTACGGGAAAAAAAGAGAGTCTAAAAATGTAAAGAAAGAAAGAAAGAACGAAAGAAAGAAAGAAAGAATGAAAGAAAGAAAGAAAAGAGGGAGAAATAAGGAAAGAAAGACAGTATTGGAGAGGAAAAAAGAAATGATATCGAGATTAAAGCAGCAGAAAACGATAGAAAAGTGAAAGAAAACGCAAATCAATTTTATCATTTTTACATATATTTTTCAGAAAAAAAATGAAGGTGGAAAAAACCGCAACAGCTTAAAAGCCTGAGAAATAAAAGAAAAGGATTTAATGGAATCAACAGTTTGATAAAAAGAAAAAAATGAGAGAAGAATAACGAAATAAAAAAAAACAGCAAGAAATATAAGTTAAAAAAGAAAAGACGAACCTAAAAAAAAAGAAGGTAAGTACTTAAAAAAGAAAGAAAGAAACTAAAAAATGATAGCAAAATCCCAAAAGAATGAAAGAAAGAAATGAAGAAAGAAAGAACCTGATGACACAAAGTGAGAACCAAAAGAAGAAAAGAAAGAATTTAAAAATGTAAATAAAGGAAAGAAAAAAAAAAAGAAGAAAGAAAGAAAGGAAGAAAACGAAAAAGAAGAAATATATCGAGACTTAGTGAGGAAAAAAGAGTGAAAGCGACAGAAAACGCAAATCACTTTTATCACATCAATATATTCAGGAAAAATGAATGTGGAAGAAACAGGACCAGATGAAAATACTGAGAAAGAAATGGAAAGGATTTAATGGAATCAACAGTGTGACAGAAAGAAGGAAAAAAAAAGAAAAAAAAAAGAAAGATATAAAGAAATGACGGCGTTTAAAAAAGAAAAATAGTAGTGAAATAGAAAAGAAAAAAAAAGAAGATTTATATAGTTTGTTTTTGTCAATAGATAAGTAGGATGAGAAGGATTATTTATTGGTCCTGCTGGTTATATTGGATATGATGTATGTAATGAATGTATAACCATTCGCTGGTGAGAGAAGTCTTTTTGAAATATGGCGAGAGAAGCAGAAACGCCCGAACGGAAGCAATTAAATATGAGCCTCGTTCGGACGCAGATAATTTTAACGCATCTTGTGAAAATATTATATCTAAAATGCACATGTAGGTAATGATTTGAATTTTCTCTTAGCCTTAGACAACAGGAAACATACACACAGACACACATACACACAGAACGAGAAAGAGAATGTAAGATATATCAATACAGAAAAAGACAAAGAAATATATAAAGAAAGTATGTGTATAAATGTGTATCTCTGCGTGTGATAGAGACATACATGCAATTTGGTTTATTTTACAAGATATTCTGGGCTGATATTACGTAAATGTTCTGTACTATTTTCTTTGTTTCTAATGAAATTTACCCGTTTCTTAGTACTTAGTGCTTAGCTTTCGGAAGACATCTTTCGCTATGCCAATTCACTTTGGAAGACATCTTTCGCTATGCCAATACACTTTGGAAGACATCTTTCGCTATGCCAATACATTTTGGAAGACATCTTTCGCTATGCCAATTCACATTGGAAGACATCTTTCGCTATGCCAATTCACTTTGGAAGACATCTTTCGCTATGCCAATTCACTTTGAAAGGCATCTTTCGCTATGCCAATTCACTTTGGAAGACATCTTTCGCTATGCCAATTCACTTTGAAAGACATCTTTCGCTATGCCAATTCACTTTGGAAGACATCTTTCTTGATTGCAAGTCTAGTACTGCACTGAAATTAAAAATGGCTAGGTACCATTGTGAGGAGCTCGTCCGAACAATTACTATGAATGTATTTATGGAAAAGGCGCAGGAAAGCAACTTTACGCCTGTGGGAAAGTGTCTGAATCAGAGATGACAGGTTCAAGACCTATGTATATAACTGTACCGTATTTCATATTGTACTTGTTGTGTACAGTAAACCTTTCTTCTAGTATCCACCTGGTGTTATGTGTTTATTCCCTTAGCACGGAATATAACATACATCCTTTTTTATCTACTGTCTTACTCATTACATATTGCTGATTCTTCTTTGGAATTTATCAAAAATCGCTAAATATATAGCAGGATCCCCGCGCCGGATGTGGCAGCAATATACAAAGCATAGAAGAATAGTAGACTTATAGATATGTCAGGTAGATGCTGGAGAGAAAAATGTCTAGTACGACACAGTGAACCAACTTTCTTAGCAACTGACCTAGCAATGGATTCAATATCGTCTTTCATGTCAACCGAGAATGTTAGCCAGGGGAGAGCACAATTTTATTTTTTTATGATGTCATGCGAACAATTGTTATTAAAATTTTATTACAGATTTTTAATTTTAATTCAGATTATGAATTTTATTTCATATTATCTGATTGAATCGTATGCAAAAACCAAAAAAGAAAGATCTTTAGTTTTATTGATATTTATTTGCTTTGCATATAAAAAAAAATGGCTACGTTCATACGAAGCAAAAAGATTTCAGGCAATATAACCAGTTACAATAACTAAATCACTAACGAAATAGCAAATTAACCCGCTAAATATTAGGTTATTACATATATTAGTTCGTTCTTTCTGATGTACATCGAATGACTTGGAAGAATAATATTTGCTTCTTAGAAACTCTGGTCCGCCTCTGAAACTGTTGTCTATCGTTAGTGAGATTTTATTTCAGATTAAACATCCCTTTAAGATAGAATGTCAAGTCGACAAGAATGAGACTGTTCTACATTTTTGCTTTTAATCACGGTCACAAAGCTGCCTAAGCTGCTCGAGACATTTGTACTGTGTACGCAGATGACTTCATTGCTGACGGAATGGCACAAAAACGGTTTTCTCGTTTCAAGCAGTGGAAATTCTAACTCGCAGACTCTCCGCGTTCTGGCCGACCTGTTCAGTTAGATGAGAACCAATTGCGCGCGCTGACTAAAGAACCTTGCCAGTCCACCAGGGAATTGGCTCAAAAGATTGCAAGATGTCAGGTTATTGTCACTCGTCATCTTCACTCAGAGTAAAGTTCAGAGACACGGCGCATAGTTGCCACCTGCATTGACCAAAAGTAACGAACTCCATCGCTCCTCCATTGCAACCGGTTTACTCACCTGCATTTGGTTCTCATCAAAGTGAACAAATCGGCCAGAATGCGAAGAGTCTGTGGGTTCTAACTCCGTGTTTTGCTAGGTTTCTGACCATGATTGAAAGCAAAGAGAAAAGGATGTATGTTATATTCCGTGCTAAGGGAATAAACACATAACACCAGGTGGATACTAGAAGAAAGGTTTACTGTACACAACAAGTACAATATGAAATACAGTACAGTTATATACACAGGTCAATCTAGTAATGAGTGCCACTAAGTGGAAGGTCGGACGTTCTTGCGTCGTCTCTATCACACTCCCCGTGTCTCTTGTAGACGGTTGACTTTATAGGTAATTGCTACCTATAGTGTAATCATTTATGGGGGTGACTGTTTATGGCATTACATCAATGTCGGACATTCTTGTCGACTTGGCATTTCATCTCAAATGGGTGTCTAATAAAATTTCAATAACGTTGGACAACTGTTTAACAGGATGACCAAAAAATAATATGAAAGATTCTTCTTCGAGATCCTTCACAGTACACTAGAAATAAAACGAAATAATATATGTAACAACATGATATTTAGCAAGGTACCTTGCTATTTTGTTAGCTTTATAGTTATAGTAACTGCATGTATTGCCTGTCAATCTTTTAGCTTCGTATGTACGTATCCGTTTTATTGTATATTAGAAGCAAGAAAATGTCGATAAAACTAAAGTAGATCATCTTTTCTGTTCGGTTTTTGCACACAATCCAATTTGACAATCTCAAGCTTAAAATTTCTTTAGAAGCCATAGTCGAGAAATGCTTTTAACATTTGAAAAGGTGTTGAATTCTGAGAGTGTAGTCTATAGATCCGGAAAAAAAGTAGACAAATTTAGAGAGATGGAAGAGTAAAGTTTGCGAAAGAGAAGCGAGGATTCGTTGATCACGTTGATATTGTAAAAGCTGAAGACAAAAACAAACAGACGATAATGATGTCGATTATTGAAAAACAAAAGAAAATGAGGAGGGGGAAAGAGACGAGAGCGGATGAATAAAGGCTAAATGTAATCGTAATCCTGTTGTTGCTGCTGATGATGACGAAGTGTCTGTTTTTGTTATCAGTTTCCATCTTGAAAAGATATAATTGTCGATTGGGTGATGAAGTGGAAACGTCAATCAGAGTACGCTCACCTCTTGATCACTTTTAATGTAGCTATGGAAGAGTAGCGTATTCTAATCCAAGAGGCGTCGAAAGACTCAATGCCACCTTTGATAGCTTTGAGGTGAAAGTTGTCGGAGGCTATGGCTGGCTCATCGTTTAGACGTTCTTCCTTTATGCTCGCCGACAAAGTTTTGGAGACTAAAAAGCAATGCGGAAGTGAATACATTGATTAGAAGCGAATTAAGTTGGATGAAGGGTGGGTGAGAAAGTAGAGAAGTAAAGGAAGATAAATTAAGAAGCGTGTAAGGGAATGAAGACCGAGAAAGAAAGAGAAAGGAAGAGAACATATATAGAGGGTGGATTAGAAGAGGTGCAGTATGAGATAATAGAAAAGGAAGAGAGACAGAAAAATTTGAAAAAGAAATAGGAAAAGGTTAAATAAAATACAGAGAAATTAAAATTGAATCGCGAAAAAGATAAGAACAGAATGAAAAAAAAAAACTTCTTATTCGTTAGACTTACATTTTAAAACTTTTTTGACAACTAATATTGAAGTATTAAAGTTCACAGACTCTTAAAGAAAAACAGAGTAAAATGTAGATATTATATGCTTCCATAATGATTTTCTATATTATTTTAATAAAAAGCGAATATAATGTTTCAGAATGATTTTGTACGTTATCCTTTCATAGAAATCGGATATAAAGTTCTGTTATATAGGAATAAAGTGTCACTGCGGACACTTGAGTTTGAACACAGATCGCCAGTGAGCAAACACAGGCGATCCCATTATTGAATTAAGTAAACCACGTGACCACAGAGGAAACGAATATATGGGAGGTAGCGTGTGCCAAATTTTTCTTTATATTTTTATCCCAGCTGAGCTGGTCGAACTCTCTGTCTTCGGGCGGAGAGGAACCCAGACGAGGCTATGCCGAAGGGCATACTATCGTCTGGGGTGTTAGACAGCTACCCGACCCCGTGTATACGGCGACTACAGGGACTTTTTGCCCGAGCCAACACGCTCGGTTTCAATCCCGCATTAAAAACGGCCTTATGCCACATCCTCCCTCACGGGTAGGTGAGGTAAATAACCTTTATATTTTAGTCTATCCTCTATATTATTCAGATCGCATTTCTACTATTACTATACAGGCCGATATTCTCTACTCTATTCACTATAGTATTTCTCTATTCAGATCACTATACGGATTACTGTTCGAGCGGATATTATTGAGCAAGTGCTATTATTAGTGCGTGTGTTATTCGAAGGCGTCTGACACCAGTATTGTTCAACGGTGTTACTATAGTTTTAATCTGCGATCACGGGGTCTATACAACAATGAGCATTACGAAAGTGACAATGAATGTTCGTTGACATCACAGAAAGTTCCATAATGATTTTCTATATTATCCCATAATAAAAAGCAAATATAATGTTTCAGAATGATTTTCTACATTAATCTTTAATAACAAGCGGATATAAAGTTCGATAATAATTTTCTATATTATCCTTTGATAAGAAGTGAATATAATGTTTCAAAATAATTTTCCATATTATTCTTTAATAACAAGCAGAAATAAAGTTCCATAATAATTTTCCATATTATCCTTTAACAAATAGCGAATTTAATGTTACAGATTGATTTTCTATGTTATCCTATAATAAAAATAAGATATAAAGTTCCATAATGATTATCTATATTACCCTTTAATAAAAAGCGTATATAATGTTTCATAATGGTTTCCGACATTTTTACTTTAATCAAAAAAGAACATACTGGTTGTGATTCCTTCATCAGAAATTCGTGTGAACAGAAGTGCTTCAGTTTTTAGATTTTTTTAATTTTCAGAATACAGGCTATTTCATTTGTATGTATCAACTATAAAATGAGCTCGGCCCGGTGGCTAGGATCAAAGTGTAGTATCTGCGCTTTGTGAGCTGCCGGGTCGGGTGTCTGTCGAACTCTCTGCTTGCAGAGAGGAACCCGGACGAAGCCCCGCCGAAGGGTAGGGTTTCGTTGGGGGAGGTTGACGGAACTGGCCCGCCTCTGCGGGTTTGGATGGTTATTTATTTTTGGCTGGGCCTACGGGCTCAGAGATACCCACATTAAAAAGGCCTTGTGCCACATTCGATCCCCGTGGGTGGATTGATAAATACCATCAACTATAAAATGAGGACGCTTGGGAAAGGAACCAAAGCATAAATACAATATCCCTTTACATTACATAACACATCTTAAACATATACCTTGAAAGTAGTTTTATATAAATGACATATAGTCTGAAAGTAGTTTAATGTAACATTTAATAAATTTTGTGGATATGTAGATATAGATAGTGACGCTGGTCATGTAATTCCCATACGGATTTTAATTGGTGATATTAAGATTTATTGTAAAAATAATATTTTTGTACTTTCTGTACCTGTACCAAAAATATGATCACTAATTATAAAACATATAAATTCAACAGCAAACACTACTTCTATACTAGGTGTGAGAAACTGAAGGGAAAGCGTAAATCATTGATGATATTACTGTGAAAGTAAGAAGGAAAATTCAGTAAGCTATCAGTGTCTATCAACGATGTCGTGTTTTGATTAATATTTTCCGATACATACAGGTACAATATTTGTATAAAAACAAAACATGGATTCTGATTACATTTGAATGTATTGAAAACTGAAAGAAAAAAAGTCATCATTTTATTTGTAACGCTGCAACGCATTTCAGATGCAACGGGTAGCCATGTAGCTTTCTGAAATTTTCCATTTGTTGCAAGTCATGTCAGAACCTGAAAAAAAATCGGATTTTGGAGATTTTCGGATTTTAGAGATTTTCGGATTTTGGAGATTTTCGGATTTTAGAGATTTTCGGATTTTGCAGATTTTCGGATTTTGGAGATTTTCGGATTTTGGAGATTTTCGGATTTTGGAGATTTTCGGATTTTGGAGATTTTCGGATTTTGGAGATTTTCGGATTTTAGAGATTTTCGGATTTTGGAGATTTTCGGATTTTGCAGATTTTCGGATTTTGGAGATTTTCGGATTTTGGAGATTTTCGGAATTTAGAGATTTTCGGATTTTTGCAGATTTTCGGATTTTGGAGATTTTCGGATTTTTAGATTTTCGGATTTTGATTTTGAGATTTTCGGATTTTGGAGATTTTCGGATTTTAGAGATTTTCGGATTTTGGAGATTTTCGGATTTTGGAGATTTTTCGGATTTTGGAGTTATGGATAAAGTATACTCAACCTTTCATAAAAAGCGTATATACTGAGCACATTTGTGTAGCTTTGATTAAGTTTTTCTTTTTTTCCTGATATTTTTGCAAATTTAAAATGAATTGGAATTAATAAGTACTAAACAATATAAGTTCGTCGGTGTATTGCTCAATTATAAAAAAAGGTAGTATAGGAGAAAATGAACTAGAGATAGTTTCGCCTAGCACTGAAAATTACAACAAAACCAAAACATTAAACTAAAAATGTTTTTAAATATCCGAGTGATGTTCTTAAATAGTCAGATCGAGACCTTCATGTGGGTGACAGTCATGGTTCTAAAGAGATTCAGAAATATCTAAACTATAAATTATATATCCGGTAAAACAGCACAATTCTCCAAGTCTTCTTACAGCATAATTCTTCATCTTACAAAATTTTAGTATCTAAAAAAAAATTAAAATTCATCGAGTTTTTCTCATGTTTTCAGACGTTTAGCCATCCTGATACCATATGTCGTAAGAATCACTGAAAATCACTTTGAGATATTCAGCTAGAAAAAGAAAAGATTAGAATCGATTTGTGTCAGCTCCACTGTCTTCCCAAGTGAAGAACTGTGAGAGAGAAAAATCATTCAGGCCTTCAGTAATGGTACGAACATTCATACGCTGGCTTCCATCTTCAAAATCCATTCAAGAACCATCGGTGAACAAGTTTAAGAAAGAGGGAACAGCAGAGAGGAAAACTGGATCAGGAGCTTACAGCAGGAAGAGGGATCACCATTTCGAGTTAGAGCTAAAGAGATCAATTAGAAAAGATCCAACTCAATCCATAAGATGTTTGGATTGTGAGAGAGGGTTTTTAGCTATGACAGTCCAAAGAGCAGTGAAAAAAGACTTGAATATGAAATCGTAGGTGAAACGTGCGCGGGAACTTGTTACTCCAGGACAGAAAGTTAGAAGTTTAGAGAGGGCGTAAATCATCTTGAATAAGTTGGAAAATGATCCTGGAATAATATATATTTGAACTTTATTTCAATCCTTCATAAATTTCCGATCCTTAGCTATAATTAATTAATTATGGAAATGTCATTTACTTTTATGATCGACTTCATCATGAATCTTCTGTTAAGCTTGGAGAGTAATTATATATTCTTATTGCTCAAAGTAGAGTCTAATAGTATTATAAAAACCTCGGAGTATTCCAGTAAGATATCTTTAATCATTTCTAAGATACAACGGTTCAAAATTTCATATAACAATTACACAGATTTACTGTTTCACGATTTGGATAATTTTGTTGTTGCACCCGGTACAACTAATTTCTATGATCAATGATTAAAATGGTTTCAAGATAATGAAAACTGTAGGTCTTAGCGAGGACTATCTTTCTTCAAAAATTATGGGTAGAAATTAAAAAAAACCGTACCACATAATAGAAACGACATCATAATGAATTTCAAATACTGCAATAAATAAAATGGATAGTACATAGGACTTGACGAGAAACTAATGACATAATCGAGTTGTTGACGTTCCACACTAATAAAACAAAATATTAAGAAAGAATACTTCCATCAGTGCTGGAGTGAGTGAGAACGGTTAATGGACTTCAAGACATATATGGAAAATTGTTTTAATAAAAAGATTTTATAAGTTTCAAACGACAGTATCACTTGAGGCTTAGCCAATGAATGCCGGATGTTTCCTTATAAGGGGACGACTTCTATTCCCCTTACCTTTTGTGTATAGGTCCTCTTCGGAGACAATGGTATCGTAGAAGAATAAAAAGTATGGGGGAAAAGCAGACAAGAAAAACATGTAATGAGAACTGAGAATAAAAAGGAAGAGCGATATATAAAGAATTGATGGGTCGATTTGTTTTTCACGGTTTATTTACCTCTTGTAGGTTATTTAAATGATTGGTTACTGTTGACCATGCTCACCATAGTCTATGAATATAGAATACAGCGCAGTAAGTAATCTGTTCAATGAAACAACTTTAAAGATTAACACTCACGAGTTAGATATTTTACTGAATCTGACTATATCGCCAATACCACCAGCAGCTGTTCCGTAATTCTTCAGTTTTCGATATCAAAGGCTGGCAGTGCATATTCGGGATAAACATGGCCGCCCTTATACACGTCGCATTGAATATTTTGAGTTTTCTGATTGGTTAACCCTTCTATTGGTGAACTATAAAATGAGTCAGCTCATTTTGGCTGGCTCACTAGTACACCAGGGTACCCAAAAATTCCAACAGTTGCTTGATTTGTTTAACGTCATATCAACACATTATGGGTCATTTAATCCCAAAATGTAATTTTGTTGCGAGTTTTGAGGTAATAAAAATATAATATGTTATTCTGCTTTCACAATTGACTCCATGGTAGATGATACTCAGCTTTTTGTGCATATACAGGTTTGCGAGGGCATAATTACTAGAGGTGGCGATATATTCTATGTTGTAGTTTTGTTGAAGTTATATTTTGGAATACTGTTTGATTACTTTAAAAATGTAGAATATGATATTGATGAATGGCATGACAGTCCTTTTATTTTGGTTGGTTGGTTGTCTTTGTTAGCAGCATATCAATCTCTATGGATTATTTAACGCTGAAATCAAAATTTGAACGCAATTGCATACCTTCAGCTACAGATGAAATGCATTGTTTGTCATTTTACTATATATATATATATATATATATATATATATATATAGTTTATGCAAACTTAGGTAATCCGTATGGGTAGACCTGAGGAGGATGATATCCAGAGAGCTCAATGTAAAATTCAGAGCAGATATGTTTGAATAAAAGACAGACCGTTAAGATTCCATGTAATAAGTTATTTCACCATAACCCCTTTAACAGGGTTCTGGATCATCAGACTTTACTTCCAAAAGCTGAAATGAAAAATGAAAAAGAAATTCACACGTTTTTTCTTTTCATTTTTTTTTCTTTTCATTTTTCATTTCAGCTTTTGGAAGTAAAGTCTGATGATCCAGAACCCGTTAAAGGGGTTATGGTGAAATAACTTATTACATGGAATCTTAATCTGTCTTTCTTTATTATAAATATATATATATATATATATATATATATATATATATATATATATATATATATATATATATATATATATATATTATTATATATATTTTTATTATATAAAAATGTATTGCTGATATTTTATTTTAAAATATATTTTTATACTTTCATCTTGTTTTATCGTGGTCTTTCACTATTTTTTCCTAGGTGGGACATTAACAGGTGCTATCAAGGTGGACCTGGGTAATTAAGAAGAGTTTCCGCGCTCTTGAGGAGCGTGGAAACACTTCAATCTCCCGATCAGAGACCTTGCCGCCGGTGTTTATCGTCATACTCAGAACTGGTTTATTTAGCACCAGAATATATTTATAGATTGCAATAATGATTTGGATATAATAACCATTTAAAGATACGTGTCCTACTACTTAACCCATTGATGGAGAGGTGGAGAAGATGTGGATCTAAAGTGTATTTACACGTAAGTAAAGAAAACGAACCCGACTAGAATTGAAACTGTCTCTACAATTTCCAGTTTCGGGACGTTATCCATTACACTACCCGCTCATCCAATCTTATAACACTTGGTATTTCCAAACGGTCAGCCATTTAGGTTTGGTTTGGTTTATTTTGTTTTACGCCATATCAACCACTATAGGTTATTTAATGCCGACAACATTTTTAGGATAGGTTCGTAGGAATAGAATATATATGCTTTGCAAGAAATCAGGTTTCATTGATGCATTCTTGTAAAAAAAAAAGGGTGGGTGTCCAGAGTCAAATCTATTTACCAAAATGTACGACTGGAATTTTTTTTTTTCAAAAAGCTATTGTTGGTACTTTTACTATAAAAAACTATTTTTTTTATACTTTTGTAATGTTTTGACCCTAGTTTGTGTGTTAACTATTTGCCCATAAATGCGACTCCAGCAGGTTCTACCACCCCGAGTCAAATTGAACCTGGGAACAACAGCAATAAACAGGTGGTTTCATGTTCCTCAAAACCTTCGGATCAGTGTCCTTGCTGCCGGATGTAGTTTATCGTTATACCCAGGATGTCAGTCGTCTAGGTACCGACCAGTCTTTACGTTGCTTAACTACGAGAACCGCAACATGATATTGAACTAGGACGATATGTAAAGAAAGACAAACCAAAATCGAGGTATTTCTACGTGAGAAATTAAATGAAAGAGAAACAAAACGAGAAAATATTGTCAATAAATGAACAAAGTTAATTAAAAAGAGATTAATTTGAAATAGAGGAAGGGAAAACTATAAAAACGGAAAAAATCGTTTAGACTATTTAGATTTTTCGTACTGTTTCAGCCGTTGTACGCTCCGGCATTCTTCAGGATCTGTCTATATTTCTAAGATGAGGTATTGTATTTACAGTATAACTCCTCTGAACCGAACATCCGAGATGTTCGGTATTGAGGGTACTAGTCGGATTCGAGGAAGAAAAGGATACTGTGGCAAGTTTAAAATTTTTGGGGGTTAAGGATATAAAAAAGGTAGTTTGTAACGTTGATTCTTTTTTATTTAAAGTGTACATTGAATACATAAATATACATAACATATTTGACAACCAATAGTAATGAAAAAATTTATGCTAAACAAATAGTGTAATTTGTGAAAAACTAAGACAGTTTATGAAATGTTTAAAAATTTATGAAAATGATAAATTTATCATTCGCCCATTGTCAGATTTTCCGTAATTTCGCTGCGTTCTTCATTTGCGTTCAAGACATTTGTTTCGATGGCACTTTTGACGCGAGTACGACATCCTTTCAATTTAAGAATTTGTAGTTTTTCTTTGATAATTTCATTTTGTCAGTAGAAAAGTTTTTATTTGAAGATGAGTCCAAATTCGAGTAAGTTGAATTCGAGGAAGCCTACATTATGCTATGTTCGGATTTGGTAAGTTCTACTGTATTTCCACAATTTACGTTGTTCGGACTGTTGTTCTCTTCTTTGCTGCCATATTCACGATATTTCGGCTGCTTGGACTTAAGGTAATCTGTAAATTCACTTGTTATCATGAGAAAGAAAGCGGACAAACACTTGCTGCCCTGTGTGAGTATAATTTCGCTCTACCGAAAACTCATTTTAATTTTTCGATTTTTTTTTAATTATTTATTTTTCTTTTTTTTTTAATCTTTAAATTTTATTTTATTGTATTTTTTCTTTCCCCCCCCCACTCGTCAGTGTGTTTGCCCATAGTAACACATTTTGTCCTAAACGTTCTCACCTATTTGATGGTCTAGTTAGAAATCCCGTTTCGAAAGAAAAATCAGAAAAAAGGGGAAAATTGAATGTCTTTGGCTAGATGCGAAAGTGTCTCGTCAGTATTCTCAGGATTTAGTGGCTGACTATTCTTGCTTGATAAATTTACTGAACTTTGAATTGTTTTCGCCGTTTCTTTCTCCTGCTGATACGCTCCGGCCTTCTTCAGGCGGTTGGAATTTCAAACTGAACCCTTTATTTCGTCCACTATCGTAAATTGTTCTAGATCCACATGCCACACCTCTTCCATGTTTCAGTTATGGCAACGAAGATAAGGACAGCAGTCGTAACAATGTAAATAATGTAAATAATTAAAGTAATTCATCTCAGAAATATAGACATATCCTGAAGAATACTGCAGCGTACAACGGCCGAAACGTCGTTGAATATTGAACAAAAATGAGAACAACTGTTCGAACTATGTAAATAGTGTAAATAATTACGATACCTCATCTTAGAAATTGTTATGGTAATTTACCCATGCACGCGTGGGATATCCCAGCTTTAAATAGAAGCAGGTACTACCTTTTTGGAGGGTGACCTCTGACAATCCGACCGAACATTCTTGCTGCAACACTCACGTTTCTGTATGTTTGTATTATTGTTTTCTGTTAATATATTTGTTTAACTCAATTCCTCTCTTTGTGTCTTTAGTTATGGTCCTAACAGCAATATAGACAGATATTAAAAAGAAATTGATTTTTTTTTTGTTTATGGCTTATCAAACATTCTAGGGTTATTTAAAGCCGAAATATATTTTGGATTTAAGAATAATTTTTTTTTTTTTTTCGAGTGAATATTTTCCCAAGGGTATTTTCGCGTAAGTCAATGTCAGAAACCCAACTGGAATTCGAACTCGGCTCTCCAAATTTGGACGAAAAAGAAATGAATTCAATCTTTTAGAAGACCAATATTGCAGTCGATGCGAAAGCAGTGGTTTTATGTGATGAATATTGACACCAGAAATAAGATTCATAGCTTCCACCAATTTTCGAGGATTTTGTTTGAAATATAGTTTGAAAAAATACAGAAATACCTAATTTTCGCCTGTTTTTGCTTACAAACTGACTCCCAAATTTTTTCTATTTCAAGAATAAATCGAAATACCGTTAATATCTTCTGTATTAGATACATTAAAAGGAAAATATATTAAAAGATGAATTCTAATTATGAATCACTACAGGCAGAATACCCAATATTTGGCTGTATTATATGAATGAAAACTATGCAAAAATTGTAAAAGCTTATAGAAAAAGGTAATCAAAAGTTATTACACTATTTGTTATATCATAATTAATAAACAAAACTGGATAAAAGGGTATAGAGCACTTTAATACTGATGGGTACAAATTCTAACACAAAAAGTATTAAATTTTAATTTTTTTTTATTGAAAATCCCAAAAAAGCTACTGTACTCTATAACATTACATCGTAATATAGTTAAATTGTTCTTTTGATCATGTTGAAGATATACAGATGTTGGCTATGGAATGTATTATCCCTCTTAATTTAAAACCAGCTAACTGTATATATTTCGATTATAAACTTTATAGGGGGTGTGCTATAAGAATTTCACTGATCACCGGAATGAATTTCTAACGTTCCAGACTTGATCCTAAACTTAATTTTGAAATTTCATCATATAACGGTAACGAATTCTGGGTAAATATTTTGTGTCATTATTTATCATGTCAAACCTCAACGTTTAAATTCAGTGCTGTAGATTCCCAAATCGACCTTTCCTACTGGTTCATGCCTTCTTACATCTTTGTTAACAAGTATCAAAGTATTTATTACAAATCTTAGGTAGATTAATTTTCATAGAGAAAGAAACAGAAAGAGAGAAAAATACTAATATTTTTTTTTTCTAGCTCTAAAATGATTTTTGATGTTTGTTCATTAACATAAAACGTATAATTTACTGGAAAGAAAATTATATTGCAATTTTGGGTTGATCGAGTTAAGGATACGCTTTATTAGATTATTATTATTGAAATAACAAATTTAATGTCCAAACCCCCGCCTCCCCAAAAAAAACAAAACAAATTTGGAAGATTTTCAATTTTATCTATTAATTTTAATTCAGATAAGATCCCAAATATCCACTGTATACCCCGCTTTAATTGACAAGGAATTCTCAGAATAGGCAATAAATACTCCTTCCGTCCGTGGAAATGATGCATTCAGTGTTTGGACATCGATGCCTTAGCCAGCTTCGACCTGGAAATCTTTCTCTTAAAGATTTCTTTCGATCCGGATTACCAAGTTTTGTCAATATTTAGTTTATGCAAATCTTTTTGATTGAGAATCCAAAGTAGACAGCATGACAATTAACAAAACTGTTCAATATATGCCCCTCTCCGAGGGACATATATTGAACAAACGCCTTTCTGAACTTGGAAAAGTCTTTGAACGTTTTTATTTAATCCCACGTCACCTAACCGCGCCTCAGCTTAATCAAAGAACTTTCATCTTATCTTTACTGAAGAACATAACTTGCTACCGAAGATTTCATAAAGACATAAGTAGGTTCCTTATAATTACATCCAATGAAAACAACAATTTTATTAGTAGCAGAAAGATTAGAAAAGAATCAATCTCAAAATTATGATTATTCTTGAAATAAATTATGCTCTTTGTCTGTGAGTATTGCCTATCATAAAGTGCTAACCAGAAAGGAAACAGGTAATGCGGAGACATAATTCCGTTAACCGGAGACCTTGGCCAGAAATTTACAGAAAATCCCCCACTAGATACGGGCGTGTTACTTTTACAGATTAAAGCAATAGTCTGTGACATTCGGGAAAGTATAGCAGTAAATATGGAAGTTTTGCGTCATCCTCCTTATGCTCGTGTCTTTGATTCGTATGACTATCAATATGTTAGATTATTACAAGTATTTAGTATTTCTCTACATTGACACCTGGTGATGTTATCGATAATGCGGATTAATTATATGTTGATATCCATATCCATCAAAGTAAAAGAAGAATGATTTTTTTTCTACAGCTTCAAAATTCAAAGGTGGCTTTTTTTAATCATTTCACCTAAGCAACACGATAAACCCATTAACATTAACAAAGTGAAGGGGACTGACAAATAAAATGAAGAGAATTCAAGAAGAAAGAAGATGATAATTGACGTTGGATATACATTTTTGAAGCATTGATGTTGGCAAGATAGAAAAAAAAGAGTTCCACCAGTGAGAAGTAAAAAGAGAAGAAAGCATTATTATAATGGGCTTACGGTTACATTTAGCAATTTCAACAGTAAAATGAAGGCGCCTATCTAGTAATCCTGTGTTAAGCTGAAAGGTAAGAAATCGACGTTCAAAAGTGGAAAGCTCCTTAGAACAATTGTCATTATAAGATTGGAAGAAAATGCGTAGAGCAAGTAGCCATGTTCAAATATAACTAAAATGCAGAATTACTCAAGAAACAGAATTGACAAAGTTCGTAAAAGGTAATAGCAAGAAAAAGAAAAGAAAAAGAACAGGGGAAAAATATACAAGGCAAGCAAAGAATTATACACAAGGAAAAGTATCAATAATAACGCAAAACAATAGTAGTATGGCAAAAAGTTCACAAATTAAGTGTTGTAACCCAAAATATTAGGAATAACAAAACACAGTTAAATATATTTTTAAACAAAACAATATTCGTTTTTATTCACACCGACCAGGAGACAGCAGGATAAACAATTTACTGTCTACAGGTGATGTATTGTCTAGCAGCCATGTTGTTGTCTGATACTAAACCATTTTTTTTCGTGAAGAGTCCATGATTAGTTAATGGGAAGTTGTCTCCCTTAGCACTAAGAATTGAGGCTGACACACAAAAGCAAATTGGAATGAACGAATGCAGCCTTCTGACATTAAGGCAAGACAGACGGGGACTGACGAGATGACACCGAGAAGCGGCCTATTTTATTGGCTAGGAAGAGATTCTAGCATCTATATTTGTGCTTCAGCCTATAAATTGGGGATGGAAATGTATTTTGCAATGATTCCAAGTAGAATTGTGACTAACAAAATGCACAGTGGACTGGGTTAAGGCAGTGGGGAAGTGATTGAAGCCGAGATAAGAGGCCAGTACCGATAACATCGGAGATTCTTCTTTGGATTTCACTATGAATTTCTAAGTACATAGCTGAAGCTACTGACCTGATGTGCCAACAATATTCAATGCACCACAGAGTGAAACAACTTTCTTAGAAGTAGATTTAACAGTTGGGTCGATATTCTAATTCAAATTCATATAAGAGGAAGATGTTAAATGGAGAAATCTCAATGAGTTTTCTAATACGATTAAAAGCGAGCGGTTTAGTTTTCGCGGCATCAAAATTAACAAGCCATTTCTTGTCCAAGTTAACAATACATTGAAGGTCATATCCAAGATCAGCTACGAATGTGACTTTATCGATTCTATCGCACATCGAGACAGGAATAAATAGATGAGTCATCGGCATGGATACCGAATCAAGAACTGGTGATATTGGGGAAATAATAAACTGATACTAGCCTATATCTGTATCCTGGATAAAATTGGATGCTGCAAATTTGCTTAATTAAAGTGACGTTCCATGTATTGTTCGACAACGAAAATAAAATTATACAGTGAAGAAAAGACAAGAAGAAAAAAGAATGTAAACAGAACAGAAGAGAGCAAAATAAAGACAGAAGCAAAAAAAGGAAAATAAAGAAAAGAAAAAAAGAGACAAAAATGAAAGAAAAGAAGAAAGAAAGGAAATTCAAATGGAAAGCAGAATAAAACAAAGGTCGAAAGAAAGAAGAGAGGAAGAAATCAGGAATAAAAGGAATCTAGAGAACGAAAAAAAATCAGGAAGTAAACCATGAACATCGGATGAAAAAGAAAGTAAAGAAGAAAGAAAGAAATGTCGAAAGAAAAACAGAAAGGAAGAAAAGCCGAGAGAAAGATTAAAAGAAAGAAAGAAAGAAAGAAAGAAAGAAAGAAAGAAATTTAAAAAAAAAATGGAGTCTCGGGAATTGAAAGAAAATGGAAAATAAATTATAAATTAATAAAAAAAAAACGGCCAAGGGAAAAAACGAAAGAAAGAAAAACAAAAAAAAGAAAGAAAATCCGAAATAAAGGTCGAAAGAAAGCAAGAACAAAATAAAGAGATCTTAAAAAGAAATATCGTAAAATAAAGAAAATTTGTAAATAGATTCTAAATTAAAAAACACCCAACGGAAAAGAGGAAAGAAAGAAATGTCGAAAAAAAGAAAGGAAAAAAGAAAAGCCTAAAGAAAAACCCGGAAGATAGAAAAGAGAAGAGAAAGAAAACGATTTCAGAATTCTGCTTCTGATTACTTACTGATTAATTGATTGACTATTGTCATTCAAACTCTGGATTGAAGTCACGTGGTGCTTCAGACACTTCAGCGCAGAAGCGAGATTTACATGAAATGATTCTCCCAGGAGAAGTGACAGAATGAACTGACTCGTCCATCAATTATGAAATTCTGAAAGAAGCAGAAACGATTGGAGATAACAAAGTTCCGGTGAAAAGCTCCCATGTAATAATTTGTAAGATCTAAGAGGAGTTTACACTTTCTTTACATCCATACATTTTTGGCTTAGGTACTTAATAAGAAACGCTTATCCCTTTCTTTGCATCCATATTTTTTCTGTCTACGGAATTGGTAATAAAAATATGCAGGAAATCTAATTATTGCCATGTTTGAAATATTTCCTTATTTCGTTTTGTAACTATAACGTAAAATTAAGAATATTGCCTGGTATAATTTAAAAAAAAAAGTTTCGCCGCTTTTTTGTGTATAACTAGCGATTGGCACTAACATAATTTTAAATAATAATTGACAAATTGTTAAAATTGATAACAGATAAAGAAAACAAATAGGCAAGCAAGAAACTAATTGTATAGACTTCTGTAACTTTTGATAATCGATACACTGTTGGAAACCTAACCGTATAATAATTATCAATATGTATATATTTATTGAGTATTTATTTTTATATTCCCTGTGCCATTTGTAGTGGAAAGTGAGGTAAATCAACTTCTTTTAGTAAATGTATGAGTGATTACTTCCCTTAATCGTTTTAATAATCTATACAAATAAAATATTTATCTGCGTTTAGGCAGATTTAACACCCGGGCAAAACGAACCGTTTAATTAATCAGTTCCTTTATTTCTCTGTTTTTTAGATTACAGTCTTATTTATTCAAGATCCTCGTGTGAGGCACTCAGATACCTTTGTCTATTATGTGACCGTTTTCCTTCAACTTGATTTTCAAATAGGCTTTGGCGTCACTGTCTTTCCGTTCTGTTGGTAATCTTTTCCTTCTGAGTATATTTTCATTTCACTGATATAATAAACACATACAATTTTTAACATGTAAATATGATGAGTAAAAAGCGATTTATATAATACCAGGAGTAATGAATGAATCACAGATACCCTTGAATGTCTAAAAATATCAAAGGAACGGATTAAGTAAACGGTTCATTGGCCTCTGGTTTAATTGTGTATTCTTTATATCCGCTTTATTGTATCAAAATACATTTGTTTCATGACATTTGTTTCATTGCATCTCCCAATTAGAACTTTCTAACAATTGCCATCATCTTTAGCTCCAGGGGTAGAATAGTTATTTCATATTACATAATTATATTTAATAATAATAATAATAATAATAAGAAGAAGAATAGTTATTAATATTGTTATTGCATCTAAGAGCCAAAGCAAGGATAGAACTAACTCGAAATGCAGGATTTGCGGAAAATTTAATGAAACTTTCCACCATATTATCTCAGGATGTCAGGGACTAGCAAAAATGAATATACGCATATACATACCAAGATAGCAGCATATGTGCACTGGAACATATGCAAGAAGCACAAAATCGAAACCACTGAGATATGATATGAGCTCCAACCAGATATAGTTACCCAAAGTGACGATGTAACTATCCTATGGAACGTGCCAATTCAAGCTGACAGGGAAATAAAAGCAAATAGACCTGATATTATCATAAAGGACAAGAAATTCAGGAAATGTATGTTTACTGACATAGCAGTACCACCTGAGACAAACACTTCCATGAAAATTATCGAGAAATTATCCAAATACAAGAACCCTAAAATCGGGATTAAGAGAATGTGGGGAATGAAGACTGAGACTGAAACAATACTTATCGGTGCTCTGGGCCCAGTGAAAAAAAGGAATGGACAATTTCACTAACAGTGTTCCGGGTAAGATCAACATACAAGTTTCCCAGATGATTACCCTACAAGGAATATCGCATATACTAAGAAACGTTCTATCAGTTAAATGACAATTCTTCTATAGACCTGGCTCTACAGGATAGAAAGCAGGAGACATAACATACACAAAATAATAATAATAATAATAACGCAGGTGAATCACCAGTTTTTTCACCCCAGGCAAAGAATGGTATAAACGGCAAGTTTTTCCCAACTGTTCGCAAAACGTATGTAAGGAATTGTGCAAATATAAGGTGTTGATTGCCTCAAGTTACTCCAAAATGTCCCCTTTCCCGGAAAGGAGAGACATGAGCAACAGGTTTCACCTGGACGTCATCAGTTAATAATAATAATAATAATAATAGGTAATGGAAAAAATGTGGCCAAGTTAATAGGTTAAATGATAAAATTCAAATAGTATGTGAAACTAGGTGGGCAAAAAACGGGGATTTCTTAAGCAAAGGAAAATATATGGTTCTACAGAAGGATGCTGAGAATAAAGGAAAAAGTGCACTTATAGACAGAATCTAAGAAGTGCATATTGAAGGCAAGAGGAAAGCAGTCAATATCCTACCTAACGGGCTTATGTAAAAGGTTGACAGAACAGGGATTAAGAGATATAGAAAATAAACAAAACTTACTAAGAGAAATAAGGTGCAGGATGTTGTGAAGAGCCATGATCTCCCACATCTTGAAGAGACAGGGCATATAAGAGAAGGTTGATTTGTTTTACGACTTATGAAACATTTGTAGATTATTTAAAGGAAAAATATAAGATTGTGAGAATTTCATTTTGCGGGGGAATATTTGACAATTTTTGTCAATACCAGATAGAGGTGCTTCTGTTTGACCCATAGCGGTTGGGAGAATAGATGGAGTCATGCATTTCTTAAGGGCATTTGCTCGTAAGTGAATGTATCGAACCCAAACGGAATTCGAACACTTCTTTTCCGGCACTCCCAAAACCAGAATAGTTCCGGATGATCATTTTACCGGATAAACAGAGGTTATTTGATAACAATTCAATAATACAACTCTGACCCACTAACTGTAAATTTTCCATCCAGTGATTGAACTCACAACTGCAAATAATTGCAACAAATATTAAACACGTATAGCCACTGTGCTACAGACTCGTTTGTCGTCTTAATGTGCAGTTGGTGTAATGGACTTAGACTCCGAATGAGAATTGATTTACCTCAGACTGAATGATATAAAACAAAAATAACTTTTAGGAACACGTGAGTATCTTAGAGTAGTAAAGTTTGGATCATTCGAATTTTGTATGGAAACATTGTAAAATCCAATTTCAGAAGCTGGTCGATCCTCAGAGAAACTCTGTCGTACATCTTCCACCGTTGCGTCAGTGCGCACATTGCGCTTAGGACCTCTCCCCGAAAGATCCCCAACTGATCCAGTTCTTCAGACCGGGCGATTAGGTTCTGAATCATGTTTTGGCTACGGCATACTCTGACATTAAAATGTTTCTGGTATTTTCATGAGTTTGATTAATTCATTTTTCATTGGAATCGAAAAACTCAATGTTGTTGTACTCGTTCTCAGGCATTATACGTAGCCATTTTTTAATCTTCAAGGAGGGCTCTATAACATGCAAAAATAAATAAATAATTGAAAACAAACAACTTCTGACTTTTTACAAACCTTTTAGTTTTTCATTGTCTACTCTCTGTTAAGCCTTCGTTTACTTTACTTTAATTATATCTGTACGTAGACTACAGTCTTTTTATAATGCCAATCTCATAGTAGAAATGGTGATAGTAACGGTTTCCATACAAGAAACATTCAGCTTTTGTTGACGAAATATTTAGAGTAAGTGAATGATTCTTCAAACTTATCAAATATATCCGTTTAAACGGTTTTACAGAAATTTAGAATTCTCAAGTCCAATGTTATCGCACTGACGAGTAATGATTGGAAGTACTTTCCTAGCAATATTTACGGCAGTGTGGAAAGTCAACATCATGACTATATAATTATTCTCCATTCTATTTACATGTGCAATCCATTTGAGTTGTTGCTGATGTTGGAAGTCTTCAATTAACGTGTGTATCATCTTTTCTTAAAGTTTAAAGAAAAAGAACTACCCAGCGCAAATCCGGATAACATGCTTGTATCGAGGTATGAAGAGAAGGAATAGAGAACAATACAAAAAATCTTATCAATATTATTTATTTATGATATTACACCGTAAGGGGTCCACCCCTTTTCATACAAGCGGACTCGCCCAGTGTGTAATTGTATTGCTGCTGGTGAATACCCAGGAGTGAGACAAGTGAGAGTGTGAGGTAACCGCTTTGTAGGAGTCACATTTGCGAGCACGTAGACGCAGAAGGAAGTCCTACTTCGATACTGAATTTCCCAGACTGTATATATATTATTATTGCTACTAACCGCATTTCTGGATCTACTAACCGTATTACCAATTGTATTATTGCGTCAATACATTTATTTCTGCGTTTGTCATTCATTAGAGACCGGATTTCATCCCGGAGTCCACAACACACCGAAAACGTGTAAAAACCACTACACAATTGCAGTTGTGTTTGCAATCGCCTGATGAGGTGCATTGATCTGCATTGAAACGCGACTGCAATTGTGTAGCGATTTTACATGCTTTCAGTGTAATATCCTAATACACACACACACAAACACACATATATATATATATGTGTGTGTGTGTGTGTGCAGGTATGTAGAAAAATAAGAAAGAACATGTTAGGTAAATAATCCAGGGTTCTTTAGTATTTTTGTTTTTATTTAAAAAAAAAAAAAAACTGTTCTCCATACAGAAGTAGAGCTTAGATAATAATTATTTTTTAAAATATGATTCCTTCGCTACATAAGAGTTATCATGTTTCATAAACGAGAGCCGAAACCATCAATATAATTATTAAAATTAAATTGAATTAAAGTAACAAGCCCTGTTTCATCCTCAAGATATACACAAAGTGGATCAACATACTTCCGATATATTGATGACGCTCTATTTCTATCCGCGAAAGCAATTTACCTGGTAGTGAAGATAATATAATGTCGAACATACGATAGAATTTGCTTATGAAATGGAAACAACCAATATCTTACTTTTCCTAGGTAGTCTGTAACACACTGTTGACAATAGCCTAAAGCGAAGTGTCTGCCGCAAATCAATTAATAAAAATGATCGAATAAATTTCTCATAAATATAAACCCAAAAAACAAAATAGCATCTGGAATAATCATCGGATTCTATTCAAGGACATTTTGTCGCCAATACTATCTATCTACTGTCTATATTTCTCATGATGTCTGTCTGTGTGTCTGTGGTGGGCGTTGTTACCTCGTCCAGGCAGCATTTCTCACCCGATTTCGATGCGTTTTTCAACACAAGTTTGCAAATGGCTGCCGTAAAGAGATGACGGAGCCCGATTTTTGAGTTCGGAATCAGGTTCCGAAAAAAATCGATAATCGAAAAAATTCTGCTTACAGAAGGACTGATCGCATTTCAACCAAATTTGACACCCTCTTAGAGTCTACCATTAGAAGTGTTGTCCAGAAGTTTCATGACCACGGACCCCTAAACAGCGCGGAAAATCGATAAAATCCAAAAATCGATACGCCCAGATTGCGTCTGAACCGCATGTCGGTTTTTAGCAAAAACTGAGCGTATTTATGAAGAGGTCATTGGGAGTCATCATGTGAAGTTTCAACTCTGAGCACCCCCCCACCCCCCACCCCAAACAGAAGGCAAATCGACAATCGGTCAAACCTTAAAAATGTTTGTTCCGGTTTTTTAAAGCTGATCGTATTGTGTTTATTTTGTTTAGTTCTTTTTTCGTAACAGATTTAATGTTTGCTATAGAGCTTAGAAAAAGTTGGCAGTGTGATATAGGCAAGAAGTAAGGCATGTAGCAACATCAGCACGGCAAAGGGCACTCCTCTAAAGGCAAGGAAGGGCAAAAATATTTTAAGTCAAGTGATAGCGATTGCTGTATTAGTCGTACTATTTTTGAATCAAGCACGGGCAACGCCGAGCCATGCTGCTAGTTTACTTAATTTATTTGAGGAGAAATACATTTAAAACATTTTAAGCGCTTCTAATCCCTTAATTATTTCATATTCAATGCAAAGAGAAAATTCTTCCACCATTTAAATCTCTAAATTAACCACTCGCCCTTGCATGGTCTGGAGCCCCCTCTTCGGGTCCTCGACAAAATCCAGAGACGGATATGCAATGTGATTGGTCCTGATCTGGCATCCAGTTTACAGTCGCTCTCTCACAGACGTGCCATCACCTCCCTCTGTCTTTTCTAACAATGTTTTCAGATTAAGTCCTCCGATGAGGTATTTTCGCTCGTTCCCAAACTGCGTTAATTTTAAACGTGCCACTAGTTTGGCATCTCAGCCCCACCATTTCATCGTCGAAACGGTTAAATTTAGCCGTCTCTTTTACTCCAATAGCCTCATGTCTCGCACTTCCCATCTGTCGAACTCCCTTCCTCTTACTTGCTTCCAAATGACATCTCCCGATGCCTTGATCTATTCCCCGTCCATCTCTTCATACTTTCCTCTTTCACGACCCTTTAATCTTGCTTCCAATATCTGTAACCCCTGCCTGGCGTGTTAGTGGCACTTCCACCTTGCTTGGGGTAAAAAGTTTTAAAAAGCACACAAAAAATAATTAATAATAAAATATTTAAAAATAGAAATGTGAGCCTTCCTTACCAACCCAACTAATCAAAATATATTTTTCTACCCACGAAATCTATCAAAACTACAATTTAAAATACGATATTTAAGCTTAACATAATTTTTTATAACTGCTTCTAAAACAATGTCAGTGGGTGATGTGCCATGTGTGATATACGCTTAGGCGATCATGTATCTTTCGTCACATGACCTACGAAGCAGAGTTTTTTCCCGCAGTAGGTTGCCATTTCTTTCTGCGGTAGATCAGTTGCCATTCAAGGCTATAGAACCCGGTCTGTCCTGCTATTTACCCATGGGTGGGGGGAGGTGAAGATGTGGCTTCATATATTTCCCAAGGTTATTAGCACGTAAGTGAATATAATGGATTCGACTGGAATTCGAACTCGGCTCCTCGATTCTTCAATCCCTGGCTCTCTAAACAATAAAAGACAATTAAAACAAAACGAAATAATAATCTAAATCTTGAAGTAGGAATTTACTGTATCACCCGTATTGATTGCCACAAAGGATATATAGAAGAAAGCTCAAGGAATTTAAATAAATGCTTAACACAAAAGGGACCTTTTACAAAACAACTAACTCAACGCGTTAGTTGTTCACCGTATTAAAGTTGACTATAATATTCATAAAAAATTGTTAGACTAATTAAAAGAGAACGGAATTTAATAAGGCGAAAGTGTTCAGAAAGTGATTTAATTACTAGATAAACCGCAGTAAATTTACATCCAGATTCGTACATTTCTCTTTATTTGCTGTACTTCTAATATCACGAAGAGGGGAATTTAATAACAGAAGTGACGGAAACATAAATAAAAAATGAAAAAAAAACCCAAAAAAAAACCGAACCTAAATGTAATCGGCTAGACTATATAACCTAAACATATATTAAAAAAAAATGAAATTTACAATTCTGTCTCCTTTCCTTCGTGCGCATGAGCAGGGCGATTATTTCCCTTTGATAAGATCGATTCACAAGGATCACGTGACGCCAGTTCGTGGGGAAACAAACCAAAAATTGCAATGTAAACAATGAGGATGACATGTTTTCCTCGGTAGATAAGAGAATGAAATGGAAACAACAGTGCCCATGCAAGAGATCTTTGCTGACACCATCGGCCCGGCCGT
>CAHIKZ030000237.1:52500-70000 GCA_903632075.3 Acanthosepion pharaonis | reverse complement strand
TAATAATATTAAAATTAATGGAAGCCCTAATAATAAAAAAGCCAGCAGTTAATAATATTAAAATTAATGGAAGCCCTAATAATAAAAAGGAAAAAAAAGCCAGCAGTTAATAATATTAAAATTAATGGAAGCCCTAATAATAAAAAGGAAAAAAAAACCCTGCAGTTAATAATATTAACTACGAAGACGATAACAATGTGCTTTGTCCGGAAAAGAAAACATATCTATAACACTAACCCACCCACCCAATTAAATTGTAAAAATAAAATCACCCTTTGATAATGGCTAAAAGTATAGCCGAACGCGCACGGAATTATAGACCAAACAGTTTTTACACACATTGTTGATCAAATGGTAATCACTGGTTGTAACACAAGAATAATTAAATAAAAAAGCTTAATCATAGTTCCTTGTCTGTTGTTTAATCTAACGTGCATAAATGAAGGATTGTTGCCTAAATACACAATATATATATATATATATATATATATATATATATTGTGGGTATTTGTAATTCAGTAGCGGCGTGAATAATGGAAAGGGCATTAAACGCCATGATTTAACAGTATTAGAATTTCCATATTCTGCTATTCGGTCTTTATTTAATAATACGTGCTTCGTTATTTTTCCTTCACATAAATCATTCTTAATGTTTTCTATTATACGTTGGAAACCGTGTTTTTATGTCGTTGCCTCCGACATGCTTTTATCAATCTCGCGCTTGACATTTACACGAAAGCAATGCGTATCCAGTCAGTAATTGTAACAGCAGGAGGACACTCTTTTCGCTTCTACTTGTTTCCCAAATGGAAAGGAAACGTTTTGAATGGACTAAATAAAGCTAAACTGAAGTAGGAATTCAATGACTTTAAAAAAACAAAAACAGAAGGGAGTTGAAAGTATCTCAGATCAATAGATTTTATAATATGTTGAGAATTTCCTTTGTAATTTCAAGCACCTTTGCGGAAAATGTTTGTGAAAAGGTTTAAGGGCTAAAATAAAATTAAAATTTATGAGTCTAAAATATTTTTGTTCAGATTGAACTTGGCTTCTGCATCAAGAAAAAAAGACAATATTTTAACACTTTGAATTTGAGACAAACAAAATATAAAGATATTCTTCAAACACATAAACAAATCCCTCGATCATGTACAGAAGGACTAGAGTCATACATTGTGTGTGTGTATATATTTATATATATATGTGTGTGTGTGTGTGTGTGTGTGTGTGTGTGTGTGTGTGTGTGTGTGTGTGTTGATACCTAGAAAAGGTAACTAAATGAAGAATAACCAAAAAGGAGGTTGGAAATGAAATGGTAATCTGTATAACGTCAACAAAATACAATACTGGAGAGCGGCGTGAAGTTAGTAAACGATGGTTAGGTGTGGACTATTAGACAGCGCTTACAATGGTTTCCAATGCATTTATGATGATTGGAACATACCATTAGCGTCCATAGTTAAGATTTTCGCTTCTAGCGTCTTATATACACGTTTTATCTTTGCAGGGAAATCATCCATGGAAACAATCACAGACTATCATCACTGTCTTGTCCGTATATTGCTTAATATGTTGTACAGTAATTGACATCTTTGATAATGGCTCCAAAGTTAGATTGGATTAAAAAAATATGGATCAATATTGTGATTTTCTTTCTTCGATTAATGATAATGTTATTAAACTTATCAGACGTTATGAAATGAATTTACATAAAATAAATAGTCAAAACTTGTCTATATTATTTAATGAAACATGTATGAATGAAAAAAAATGCTGCCTAAATAATACAATATATATATATATATATATATATATATATATATATATATATATATATATATATATATATATATATCTATATATATATATGTATATGTATATGTATATCTATATCTATATCTATATATATATATATATATATATTTATATATATATGTAAGATTGGTTGGTTGTTTTGTTTTATTGCATATCAACCTCAGTGGGTCATTTAATGCAAACAAAATTTTTGGAATACATTCATAGCAATAGTTTGGTAAAAAGGTGTGTATGTATACATATATATTTGAAATATTTTTCAATGACTAATATTTTTGAGTACAATGACAAGTATTGCTGGTATATTTTTTTTCAAAAATGTATTGCTGGTTATAGTTTTTCAAAATACATTGCTCGTAATATTTTTTTCCGTCAAAAATTTATTTCTGGTAATAATTTTTTACAAAGTATTTCTTGTATTAAAATCTATTTTTACACTTTTACACTTTTATAATGCTTTTTACCCCAGTTTTTGGGTTAACTATTTGCCCATAGCTGGGACTCTAACAGGTGCTACCACCCCGGGTTAGCGGGGACCTGGGGACATCAGCAATTAAGAGGTGGTTCTACGCTTCTCAAAACCTCTTGATCAGAGGCCTTGCTGTTGGATGTAGTTTATCGTCATACTCAGGAAGTATATATGTAAGAGAGACAGAGAGAGAGAGTTTCATTGAACAGTATTCTGCTTATTTATTAATATACTGATCTTTTCTACTTGTCTAACCAGTTTCTTGATTTGGAGATGAATTTTTTCAATGAAGGTACCATAGTTTTTTGTAACCCAAGTACTTTTGATCTTTTTCAAGATCATCTTCATTCTAAATTAAAATAAGATATCTCAGCTGTGTTACAATCTGTATTCTGTTGACATAGGAATTTTTAAAATCGCAGTTACAATAATGTGCTTCTCATTGTAATTTAACCATGTAAGGGAACTCATCTGAACCAACCGGGATTGGAACTCGGCTCCCCGTTTATCAATTCAGAGCCATTATCCATTACGTCATCCGCATTCCAGGCTTACAGCAATTGATATTCTCCAGCGGTCAGCCACATATGTACTGTCTGAACTCAATGTTGCTTAACTTCGATGGTCGTACGAAGACTGATGTTTGGTGATTTGCTTGTAAGCCTAAAGAGTAGAGAATAGGGAGTTGAGAGTGAGGGAGAAAGAGAGAATAAAGAGAATGATATGACAGATATAAAAGAGAAAAAGAGCAGAAAAAGACAGTAAAATGTGAGAAAAAGAGAAATATATATATATATATATATATATATATATATATATATATATATATATATATATTTGTTCTCCATGGATACATGATTGCAGAGTGCAATATATATATATATATATATATATATATATGTATGTTTCATTGAATATATATATATATATATATATATATATATATATATATATATATATAAATATATATAGAGATAATAGATAGATAGGTAGATAGATAGATAGAGAGAGAGAGAGAGAGAGTTTCATTGAACAATATAGACATATTCTGTATACCTAAGTAATAATGAGACTACGAAAGAGAGCTAAAGAGAAAGAGAGATAGACGTCAGAGAAAGAGTGAAAAAAAAAGAAAAAGAAAAAAAGAGAAAGAAAGAGAAATTGAGAGAAAAAGAAAGAAAGAAAGAAAGGTAAAGAAAGAGAGTAAAAGAATAAAACCGTTGATAAAAAGCGATACATGAACAATGTCGATTTCGAATTATCTTCAAATGAGAATCTCAAGACGGTTGACCTCTTGCTCAACCGATAAACAAGGTGTTTTAATTTAGCAAGATTTTTAACAGTTGTTTGTTTCTATCTAGGATCGGCAACTATACAGCAATAAACACGTCTGCAAAACTCAATATTTATCCATAGGTTATCAAGTATATTTTCTTATGTTTAACATTTTAGATAGAAGTTTTTTTTTTCGCTTTATCGGTAAATCTTGGCAGTAAAAAAAGAAAAAAAATAGAAAAAAAAAGATCTACATAGCATGTGTTTAGATCTTGGAGTTTTACCAATAATTCTTTGCAGAAGGCAATATTTTCTTGGCGAATGGTAGCGTGATTCGTAAGGAAACTTTAACCTGGCCATAGGATGACAAACAAATTGAAGAGTGCTCCTGTATTTTCTCTTCTTTTTTTATCATTTCACCTCCAACAAAGGCAATAAAGCCTCTAAGACCCGTAAGGTTACTAACAGTAAAATAAACTTAACCAAATAGAAAAAGAAATAATTGAAGTTAGTTGATTGATTCGTTTTTTACGGCTTATCAACTTGTTGCAGGTTATTTAAAGGCAGAAAATATTTCTAGATGGTAAGAAATTTTTGGAGGGAGATAATAACGGTTTAGTAATACAAACCTTACTAATTAATCCATAGCAGGGGGCGAAGAGATGGATTACCTACCCTTCCCAAGGGTATTTTGACGTAAGTGAATATAATGAAACCAAATGGAACTCGGCTCTCCGATTAACAATATTGAGCCATTATACATTACATCGACCGCACATATAAGCTTATATCACCTGGTACACCCAAACGGACTCCTTTCTAGTTACTGAACAAACTCGACGTTGGGTAACGGTGATCGTACGGTGGATATGAACAAAATGTCACCTGCCTGACAAATCGATTATGGTGAGATTCGAACCCGTGATTCAAGACCTGAAAGCAAAGATTCTAAACACGTGAACACATGACAATCTCAGCGGTTATAGCAATAAATTATTGTTAATAGTAACATCGAAAAATCATTTTCATACAAGAATCTTTTAACATATATTGGCAGAGTTAATATCGGTTGAAAATTAGCAATTGTTTTTTGTTGTTTTTTTTTTATTAAAACCTTTATTTTATTAGATTAGAATAGCCATGTTCAATAAATGTCGCCGTTCCTTCAAAGGTTTGTGGATATTGCCTCGAAATCTTTTAAATCATAGATTGTAACTATACCGGATGTAACAACAAAATTGTTCAAATTGTTACTGCATAACTGTCCATCCCATAAAATGTTTAACCTCTAAATAAACAATAAACTAATTGTATTTCTTTTTTTTTTCCCAGATTTTCAGATATGACGGTTAGTCATCTTGATACCATTTGTTGTGAGAATCATAGAAAAACACTTTGAGTTACTCAGCTAGAAAGAGAATAGGTTAAAATAGTTTTGGAGGCGGTCCTACTGTTTTCTCAAATGAGCAATGTTGAGAAGAAAAAATCATTCAGGCCTACAGTAATTTGTAACAACACTTATACTCTGGCTTCCATCTTAAGAACTATCAAGAGAACGGTGAATAAGTTTAAAAACGTGGGAACATGAGAGAGGACAACTGAATCAGGAGGTTTCAACAGGAAGAAATATCATCATTTTAACTTAGAGCTAAAGTCATAAATTAGAAAAGATCCAACTCAATTCATAAGAAGTTTGGCACGTGAAAGACGAATTTCAGCTATGACAGTGCAAAGATCAGTGAAAAAAGACTTGAAAATGATATTGTACGTGAAACGTGTATAGCATTTTGTTACTCAAGGACAGAAAGTTAGAAGATTATCTTGAATAAGTTGGAAAATCATCCTGGAATAATATATATGTATATGTTTGAACTTTGTTTCAATCCTTTATAAGCTTCCGATCGTTAGCTGTGTTTAATTAATGATGAACATGTCATTTTCGTTTATGATCGATTTCATCACGATTCTTCTGCTAAGATTAGATAGTAATTATACATTCTTATTGCTCAAAGCAATGTACAATAGCGTTATAAGACCATCGGATAATTCCAGTCAGATATCTTTAATCATTTCTATGATACAACTGTTCAGAGCTTAATCTTGATTTTAATTTTGGACATTTTTGCTGTTACACGATTTGGACAGTTTTGCTGTTACACGATTTGGACAGTTTTGCTGTTATGAGACAATGTATGAGACAATGTATGAAGAATAGACGAAAATAGTGTAAAGATACAATCTCGGAATATAAAAGACCACATGACAATATAAGAGTGTATAGAACATACACATACAAGGAATCTAAGAATATATGAATCTAAGAATATATGAATAGAAGAATATAACAATATTAGAGTGTATAGAACATACACATACAAGGAATCTAAGAATATATGAATATAAGAATATATGAATAGAAGAATATAACCATACATACAAGAATCTAAGAATATATGAATAGAAGAATATATGAATAGAAGAATATAACAATATTAGAGTGTATAGAACATACACATACAAGGAATCTAAGAATATATGAATCTAAGAATATATGAATAGAAGAATATAACAATATTAGAGTGTATAGAACATACACATACAAGGAATCTAAGAATATATGAATCTAAGAATATATGAATAGAAGAATATAACAATATTAGAGTGTATAGAACATACACATACAAGGAATCTAAGAATATATGAATCTAAGAATATATGAATAGAAGAATATAACAATATTAGAGATTAAGAATATAAGAGAATAGAAGAAGGAGAAAGAAGGGTATCCAATCAAATCATGACCCGCAGTTAATTTCCATCTTGTGATGGTTTTGCTCTTGGATCTGTTTCATTTTCCACCTGTTTAATATCTTGTTTTTCCTAAGATGTTTACTCGAGGTGGGCTCTTCATATTACAATTTTTTTGTTAAAAAAAAGGAAACTCCGTTGTTGTAGGCAGCTTCTGAATATTTTATTGATGTACTATTTAGGATTTAAAATGATATTAATCTTCATTCGATACTTTTATGGACTATCTGATATTAATCCGTCTTTTAGTACACCTTCTGTTTAGTTGAATTTCTAGGATGGGAATTTGTTATTTTTTATATAATTTACAGCCGGCATAGTGTTCTTATCATTCTTGTTCCAACCGCCAATTTTTAAGGCGTTGTTCCCTCCAGACTGTTTCTGCTTATATATCAGGTCATCCCATAAGTTCTGTCCGAATTTTAACTTTTTCTTAAAATGAACGAAATTTATAGAGTATTTTATAATGTCTAATGGAGCTGAACATTATTTTTATGTTTAAATGCATTTAAACGGATCAAAATTTATTTAAGAGAACAATAAAATTAAATTTTGTTTGATTAAAACCCTGCTAACATGGAAGTACCCAAGAATCATTTGAGGCACATAATGCTTTATGAGTTAAGAATGGAAACTCAGCAGCCGAAGCGGCTAGAAACATTCACTCAGTTTATGGAGAGGAAGCTGTGAATGAAAGATCTTGCAGAAGATGGTTTGCAAAATTCTGAGGGGGAGATTTCACCTTTGAAGTTGAAGATCTAACCGGACGTCCAGTTGAGTTTGATGAAAAACTTCTTGAAGCTGCCCTTGAAGAAAATCCTGCTTTATCAGTTGAGGAATTGGCAGTGGTTCTCTGTTCAAACCATACAACTGTTCATCGTCAACTTCAACAACTTGGAAAAGTTTCTAATCTTCGAAAATGGGTGCCTCATGAATTGTTTGAAAACAACCTCAAATTCCGAGTTGACATCTGCTCCTCTCTCCATTCTCGCCAACTTGTTTCACCTTTTTTGGATAGACTTGTGACTGGCGACGAAAAATGGATCTTTGATCGAAATGTTAAGCATCGTAGACAGTGGCGTGGTAAAGGGGAAGGACCCCAGCCACAGCCGAGAAGGAAACGTCATGGGAAAAGGTTCTTCTCTCAATCTGGTGGGATCGCCAAGGAATAATCCACTTGATTTCTTACCACCTAATGCAACAATTAATGCTCAAATATACTGTCAGCAATTAGAGCGTTTGAACCAAGCTTTGAGGAAAAAAAAGACCTGCTCTAGTGAATCGAAAAGAGGTGATGTTTCATCAGGACAATGCGCGACCTCACACAGCAAGAATCACGTCACAAAAGATCGAAGAACTTGGTCGGGAGAAAATTCCTCATCCACCTTATTCTCCCGATCTTGCTCCTTCAGACTACCATTTGTTTCGTGTTGATGGAATCTGTAATTAAATGTAACATTTGGTCACTTGTTTTCTTTATTCAAAATTCGGACAGAACTTATGGGATGACTTGATAGAACTGAATTTTATATTTAATCTGCAAGTTTCTAATGTTCTCGTTTCTCTAACCTTGTGTAGGGTTATTTTCAATCTCGGTCGGTACTACTCACACCAAGAATTAAACAATCACTATTGCAGCAAATTTATGAACCGGTCCTTTAACGTAAAAACAAAAAAATAAATAAATACGTCCTCCGCCACAAAAGGCAAAAAAAAAAAAATCACATGAGCAATTTATTTGTTAATTCTTCACTTGTGCTTCAGAACTAAACACACTTTTCGTTCTGGGTAAGACGATAAGCTGCATCCGACAGCAAGGCCTTGAATCTGGAGGTTTTGAGAAGCTTAGAACCACATTTTAATAGCTGGTGATCCCATGTCCACCCTGACTCTGGGTGGCAGCACCTATTAGGGTCCCAGCTATGGGCACATAGTTCACCCACAAACTGGTGTCAAAACACTATGAAAGTTTAAAGAAAGGTTTTAATACCAGCAAAACATTTTTGTAAAAATATTACCAGCAATCAATTTTTGAAAAAAAAGGTAGTTTTACGGGCAATATATTTTTGGAAAAAAATACCAGTAATACATTTTTGAATAAAATAATATTACCAGCAATATATTTTTGGAAAAATAGTACCAGTATAAAAGTATCTTGTCGGGATTTGATAACCCATTCAGCTTGGTATAACCTAAAGCAACAAACCAAACCAAACAAACCAAACCCCACTTTGCCAAAGTAGTCCTTTATAAGGCATTAGACCATGCGCATGTTATTTGAGAACATACCGATTGCAAATAAAATAAGATTAACTAAAAGTCTTGCCTATTTTTTATCCCCGTCATAAAGATAAAAACGCAGGACGTTCTCATTAATTTAACCGACATCTACAAAGATTCGGAGATTGAAGATGTCGTAAATCACGCCATAAAATAAGTAAAGCTTTTCCAATTGCTGCCAACATCGGTGGCCAAAAGAAAAGCTATTTTTGACGTTTAGATTGTCAGGAATGTCAATTTTGTCCAGCAAGTCGAAGATATTATCGACAAGAACCCGTGAAAATCAATGGGGACCACTGCCAAAGAGCTCCATATGTCCGAGTCAAATGTGTAGTGTACAAGGATAACAGATACAAATCATCTCTTATGAAAATAAGGTGTTTAATATTTAATAATATCAGGGAGAACCTTGTGATTTCTAAGGCTTTTTTATATCACAGCCCACACTGATTCAGGGTTTAGTGTCTTGCTGTCTGCTTGAAAGTTGTTCTTGGAGAGTCTGAGGCTTGTTGATATTAACCTTTACTTTGGAACAGCCGGATAGGAAGAATTTACAGTTTATCAGATCGTGGGAGAAATTATTCTTTTCCCCTAAATATGCCCGAGAAGAAGGATTTTTGCTTCTTTTCATAGGAACCGTTACTCAATCTTTTTGCATGGAAGGTAACTGAAGCAATTAAAATTTGTTATAGTGGCGTCCGAGAGATGCGAACCTGTCGAGTCCAGTTGCAGTAATAAAAAATGTCGGATTAAAAAGAAATCCTCTATCTATCTATCTATCTATCTATCTGTGAACGGACTCAATATAATAGATAAAGATTATAGAAATATATAATTGGACATTGAAGTCAACACCATGTGGCGACACTGGCTCTGAAGATTGTGTTATAGCATGGATTACTGTCTTTTTGCTATTAAGATCTCAGTGTCCACTAATATATATATATATATATATATATATATATATATATATATATATATATATTTATACATATACATATATATATATATATATATATATATGGTTTTTATTCTTGTGTTGGGAAAACCTAATGGACTAGTTGTACATAGAAATAAATTCAACCACGATTTTGTTTTTAAAAATGCTGCACTCATAAAAAAGTAAATAACTGACTCAGAAGGAAAATCCTCAAGAGTGCCGCCATTGAATATTATCCAAATATTAATCTACGCCCAGGTTTTTACCCAACCTCACCTTTCCTAACAGAATCACTAATTTCACAAGACAACGTAATCAACAACTATATCAAGAAATCAAATATATATATATATATATATATATATATATATATATATATGTAGACACGCACACACACATATATATATGACAGAAAAAATAAAATGTAGGAAACAGATCTCAATTTAAGACGTATATAATAAAGATTAATTTAACAAAAATGTATGCGAAAATAAAGGTGATCAAATTATTTGCTCTGGAAAATGCCGTTTCCAATAAAGAATGGATGTTAATTTACGCAGACGAAGATTCATCGACTGTTTCGTGATCTCTCAATCCCACGCGTTTAATATACGATCGTGCGTCGTCTGTTTTTACTAAATTACCACTGAGACAAAAACGGGGTTTGCTTAAAGCTTAAAGCAAAAGGAAGATGAAATTAGGTAAACCTAATTTCAATAACGGCAGAGTTTATGTTAACGATACGGGGAAAATTATCCACAATTTTTTCCACACACCTTAACTTAACCAGATTTTGAAAGTAACATATTTGATACATAAGTTGTCTAGGGAAATTAAAACCCAACCAACCCTTATCAAAATGATTGAATATTCCGTAGCCACAACAAATTAAAATTTTAAGATTGTGCTTATAAATTAAGTAAATTTTTTAATAGTTTATACCAAAAATCGCTTCAGAATCGAATGGAGCTATGGATTTTAAATTTAATTTTATAATTAAATTTAAAATTTTAGTTTCCGTTTTGAAACATAGTAATTCCTGTGTAAAGCGATGAAACCATATTTTTAAAATAGAAAATAATTTCAATATATATATATATATATATATATATATATATATATATATATATATAAATGAAAAAAAAAATATTAATTTCACCAAAAGAATATGCGAAAATAAAAGGACGTAAAATTAAACAATTGACTCAGTGCATTTCTGTGCCATCGTAACACTCATATATATATATATATATATATATATATATATATATATATAACCTTGTCTCTCTAGAGCAATTACAACTGAGTAGTGTGTTTGATACTCACGGGTGCTCCATGCTTTCGGCCTTGTGCCACATCTAAGCTATGCTTGGAAAATCACAATTGGCCACCTCAGCGTGGTCTAATGTTTAGCAAGGTTATCTCTCTAAAACGGTTACTACTAAATAGTGATTTCGATCCTCACTGGGTGTCCCATATATTCGGCCTTGTACCACATCTAAGCTATACTTAGAAAATCGTTTTAGGGCACCTCGAGGCGGTGTAATGGTTGGCAAAATTGTCTCGCTAGAACAATTACAACTGAATAGTGAGTTCAATCCTCAGTGAGTTCCCCAGACTTTCGGCTTTGTGCCACATCTAAGCTACACTTAAAAAAATCACTATATGGATATTTAAATAATTTTTTAATAATAACTGAATGCAAGATGTATTGAAAAGAAAATACCATGAACAATGAAAATATTATAATTAATACGACCGATCTATTTCAGTGTAACGCCTGTTCTTGTTAAATTAAAATTGAAACAAATTGACTTACGTTAACCTTGAAATCAATCAAAGGAATAACCCTCCCCTACCAAAAAAAAAAAACAAACTGTGATGTCATTAGATAAAATCCACTTTCACTCATGATAGGGTTACAATAAATATCAATTATTCATACGCTTCGAAGCCTTCGAGTCCCGTGCCCTCAAGGAAGTGCCCTTGTCCGATCTTGTGATCAATAAGGAACTCAGGCACTGGACCGAGCAACCGACGCAACACCGCTCTGCACCATGTACACTCGCTCACTCGCTTATTCGCTCGCTCGGTCACGCTCTGGAACGACCCGATGACCACCCTATCAGATTTATATAACAGTTCGATGCGCCATGTGTAAACCGGAGACGACCGCGGCAAACCACGCAGCCAATGGAAGCGCAACTATTAGATTAATCTGACGTAGGGAGATGCTCTGCAAAGACTGTGAGGACTGCAGCGACAAGTTGGATTTTGTGGGCTCAACGCCTTTATGGCATGAGGTTTAGCAGTAGCTGTCCATATGCTTAGCGTGAATCTTGTTTTGCGTCGTTATTGTCAACATTTTGAAATAAAATTATTTTTCTGATGAAGTCGGTTCATCGGTGAAACATCATAATGGAAACTTTGTATAAGATTTTCCATTGACCTTTGGAAGAAGAACAGGGTGTGGCAAAATTTAATCTTATTTGTGGTCCCCATAGTTGGAATCAAGTGCAAGTAGAAAGAGTAGAAAGACACTTTATTATTGTGCAAGTAGAAAGACACAGACTAATTCACGCGACCATTGTCATGCTGGCCTCGACTATACAGCTCGACTGTAACAGCAATGAGGAAGATGCTGTTACAGTGCTGGTATTCCCGGGACCATTCTCCTATCTCAAAAAAGCACAAGCATTTATCTGAACTCGCCACTAAGGCTGGATGTGACACAAAGTCTTTTTTATGTTGAGTGCCCGTACACGTGCATTTTGGCCAATGACAAAAACTGCCCAGTCCACGGAATCACTGCCACACTGGAGTCGGTATTACACCGATCCCATATCATCTATTAATGCAATGAGGAACTTGCTTCACATGATTTGTATCCCCGTGACCTGGAACCTTATTCCATCTCAAATGAGGAAAGAACACATGCTATGCCCTCACCCTGGCCAAGAGGCCGAGAAACTACTGTTTTATATACTTACCAAAGTACAATTCATACATTAGGCTGAATAAAATATTGCTACTAATAACAATAATTAACAAGTAAAAAAAATAGATCAAATAGAAAAGTATACAGGGGTTCCTCGACTTACGTCGTGGAACCGGTCCTATGGCGCGACGTAACCTGATTTTCGACGTAGATTAGAACTCCCCAACATAAGCACCCATGAGACTAACTTACGCTTGGGAGTCATAATGAAGTGTAAAATTTCCTTCCAACACCAAAAAAAAAAAAAAAAAAAAAAAAAGACACAAATGAGAGATAGCGAATGTAGCCCAATCCAATATGCCGTACAGCCAATGAAGAAATACTGCCACGTGACAACCTGTTATATTATGGGTGATAGCACCGTAACCATGAAACGCTAGACGTCGGGTCTGACGTAATCCGAGGACCTTCTGTAATAAAGGTTATGACTGAGAAAAGCTTCTTCACCTAGATCTCAGTAACTTTTACATAGGACTTTTTTTCTTTATAAACGCATTAATGCATATCGTGGCATTTTTGATAATTACTAGCGATCAAGTGTAAAAAGATGAGGTTTTACAGATAATGAAAAAAAAAACAAGACGTATATTTAATATCCAGAATAGAAAATTAAAATTTCTAGTGCACGTAATAAGTAAAGAAGGCTTGGGAAATTAGATACTCACATTACAAGGCAAGAGGGACAGAGGATAACAACCTGTAGCGCACTTAGCTTGGTAAAACAAAGCTTATGTGAGACTAGCAGCATGGCCCACGTTGCCCGTGCTTGATTCAAAAAATCGTACGACTCATACAGCAATCGCTATCACTTGACCTGAAATATTTTTGCCCTTCCTTGCCTTTAAAGGAGTGCCCTTTGCCGTACCGAGGTTGCTACATGCCTTACTTCTTGCCTATCTCACACTGCGAATTTTTTCTAAGCTCTATACTAAACATTAAATCTGTTACGAAAAAAGAACTAAACAAAATGAACACAAAACGATCAGCTTTAAAAAAAGGACTCGTAACTGGAAAAAACGAATGAAAAAAGAATGTTAACAACAAAAAAATTTTCACACCCAACCCAGTTCTGCGGAATCAGAATCAACGTTGAGTTTAAGCAAGCGAATGAGCCAATTTTTTTGCATGCTAACATGCTAGTTAACATTCGTGTCACTCAGCTGTTGGCTCTCACGCTGGCCAGTAGAATCTTCCTGCCAATTCGTGGCAGCCAGCTATTGGCTCTCAATCTGGCCAGTACAAAATGGCCACAAACTATATGAAAACTGTCGTAGAAGCATGACAGAATCGATTATTTCCACTATCGATGGGAGTTGGGAAATGCAAAGTCGGTCTTGGCCTTCCCACTAACTTGGAGCATTTGCATGTAAATTTTGGTGCAGATCCGTCGAAATTTGCGGCTGTGCATTCGTTACACACACACACACACACACACACACACACACACACACACACACACACACATCCAGCCTTTTATAAATAGAGATAACAAAAAGAAAAAAATTAAGAGCCACAAAGGATAGGAAATTGTGAAGAGCCATGATCGTCAACGTCCTTACAGCACACGGCATATAGAAGAAGGTGGGTGGGTTATAGATATAGATTTGTAAAAGATACCAGACTTTTATTAACCTTCAATCAATACCGGGTTTTTAGAAGTTTATAATTAATAGGATATTTTATTTTAATTTTTATCATAAACGACTGATTTTACGGTGTACATTAATAGTTTAAATCTTGAAATTTTACCTCTTCTTTAAAATTACACACTTTTTGCTACTCTTTAGTATATCGGAATAGTTCGAATCAAGATAATTCTATCTGGGGATATTAATAAGTAAAATGTTTGTTTACAGAATGAGTTCCATATGCAATTGAAACCGTGGGGAACAGAACGACTAAAAACAGAATCGTGTAATACAGAACCCAGAAAACGGAACTGCGTATTGTAAGTGCACTGTTTAGTGAAGACTTCACAACACCCCGGATGGAGTTTGTAAGCTAGAAAACTTACGTCAGCTCATATTGAAAGATTCTTACGTGAAGGAAAAGCTTTCAGAAAACGTTTAAAAAAATGTTTTCAAATTTTCCCTCTTTTCAAGACACGAGTTTGAAACATTTCTCCAGTAAAATATAGTCTTTTTTTTTTTTTTGTCAACATGTCTCCAATGCATTGGAAACGAAAGTGAAAGTGAAAATAGATGTTGTTGGCGGGCGAGTAACACTGGGTAATTCTTGTGTACTGGGATCGGATGAAGTCACGATTTATTCTATAGTACAACTCTCACTTTTAATAGAACGCAATCGTGACGTTAGGAACATCGATTATATGGATATAAAAAAACAACTTATTCAAGTAGATTCGCCATCTGCAGGCGTTATGAAAGATTTTCTATGAATTTAGTATTTGAAGACGTTTTATTTCTATGTGTTTATATTTGCTGTTATTTCTGATTTCCTATCTGCAATATTCATGGTATTGATAATATGTTTATTATATATTCTTAATAATATTAATAATGTATATTCCCCGTGTCGTTGTGATTATTATTTGTCGTAATATCATATTGTTAGCATTATTATCACAGCAGACAGCAATAAAGAAACAACCCTAATATAGATACAAAATAATCGAACAAATAAATCAATGTGTTAACAGGAACAAAGACGGTTGCAGCTATCGTTATTAATGTTGTTGTTATTATTATACTTATAATTATTATGAACATTATTATCACTATTGTTATTATTATTATTAATATGATTATTATTTATTATTATTAGTTGTATAATTTTTATTATTATTATCATTATTATAATTGTTTTTTTGATTACTGTCATTAATATTATTTCTAAAGAACGACGGATATAATATTTTGAAGCCTCTCCACTTTCTTTCTCAACAAAAGGAATATATTATATTTGATAGAATATATTTCAGCTTGTTAATAATTTTTAACTGCCAAACATAATTATTAGTATTATTGTTATTATTATTATTATTATTGTTATTATTATTGTTGTTGTTCTTGGTGGTGGTGTTGTTACTATTGTTATATTCCGATTTCTGCAATGGCCACACTACCAATCAGATCTTTGCGAAGACCTAAGGCAGGTGTGTTTTTATGGCTACATTTCTTGATCTGTCTTTTTTTTAAGTCCCATAACATCACTGGCTTTACATCGACAAAGTTCTTCTTCGAGTGTGGGATGTACTTATTAAGATATTCTTTGTATTTCGCTTAAGCTGGGATTTCCAGTGATTTTTCTGTGTTTTTCTGTCCTTTCAAGCACACCTTCTATGACTGGTATTATTCTTGTTTTCAGTTTCCACATTAATTTTATTTCGACTTCCAGGTTTTATAGTTCGATTGTTTTTTTTCAAATTCTTTGGTTGATCTGCTGTAGTCCCCTGGACAAGCCATATCAATCAGTAGGCAAGTTTTTTTCTTTTTGGTTTTTGACAATTAGGTCCGGCCTATTTGCATGAATCTTTCTGTCTCTAATGATGGCGTAATCCCATAGAATTCTGATGTCTTTTATATCTGTCATCAGTGCTGTGTAATGTCCTTCCAGTGTTTGTTAATATCTTTTCCAAAGGGTTTGCACATTGTCCAGTTTAATTATTGCTCTATTGTATTGTGACGATATTTATATTCATTTGACGGAAGTACAGATTAGATGGTCTATTTTTTCTTGATATTTGTCAAAGAACTTGCATTTTGGATCCACACTATTCTGTATGATATTTGCCTGATAGTTTCTCATGAAAAGACTCTCGTCTTGCTTTGCAAGAATAAAGCCTTCCGTTTCAGCCTTTAATCCAGATGCTCGTAACCATCGATGAATGTTAACTATATCAACATCGGCTTTGTTAGCCTCGTTTTGGATATTGGTCATTCAGAAGTTTATCTTGCCAACATTGTTTCATCTGTTCAAGAACTTCATCGTTGGGTTCTTTTTCATCATTTTTGCTGCAACAGTTTTGGTTCTTGGTTTCTGTTTTGGTTTTCTAAAGAAAATCTGGTAAATCTGGTTTGTATTTAGAACCTTCTTTCATGATTGAATTTTTCTTCTTTCTGTTTTCGTGTTGTTCTCATCCAGTCATTTGCTGTTTCCATCTATGTTAGTAAGCCAATAATTGTTCTCTAGTATGACTGAATAGGACCTCTTCCACCGTCTTTCGGGATATGTATAGATAGTTTGCATGTCATGTTTATAAAAAAGCTTTCTTGTCATAAAATCCATTCGTCTGAGTTCAGTTCAAGATTATGAAACTATATAAAACCACAGGGATAGCAAGAATATTAATGGCCATAATTCTCTTCTGAGAATTCAATTCAGTTTTTTAATATCGGCCGCACCCTTCTATAGTACTCTTTTCGCACTATTTTTTTCATTTTTATTGTGAATTCCTTCACCCTGATTTACATCGAGGTACTCATAAGCGTCTTGCTCTAAATCTTTGATTGCTACCCCAGAGTTTAAGCTCATTGAGGAGATTTGTTGTAGTGATCATCGAAAAGTTGTTGCTTTAGCATATTTATCCAAACCAAATTCTATTCCATTATTATCACAGAAACATTTTGCTATATTCAAGAACACTTTCATCTGTCATTCCTTGCATACAACTTTAAGTTATCCACGTAAAATAGATGGCTTATTTTCTTTTGAGAAATCTCCTAGCCATATTCTGTCCTGTTAAGTTTGCTAGTTAATGCTATTAGAGATATGTAAAATAGTAAATGAGACAAAAAGTCATCTTGAAATATTCCTCTGTTGATTTTATTTCGCCAGACATACAGTAAAAACAAAAAAAAAGATAATTCCTTTGGTAAACCATGCCAAAATTTTAGTAGGATCTTTGACCATTTCTTGAAGTGTTTTTGTGTGCTGTATTTAGATAATAGTGGCT
>CAHIKZ030000237.1:10000-47500 GCA_903632075.3 Acanthosepion pharaonis | reverse complement strand
GATCAAACCAAATTCATAAATCCTCGGTCACACTACTACATCCAGACGCCATACGTTAAACCTATCCGACGACAGCTCAATTAGAACCCATTTAAACACACGCACGCACGCACAAACTTATCAAAATCCATCCGAAACATACGAGTAGAAAACACAAACATAATAACAGTAAAAAAAGCTTAAAATAATGGAATCATTAATAATAAAAACGAGTAAGCCAACACTCAATAATAATAACTGCGAACACGGCCATAATGTGCTGACTGCGTTCGGAAAAGGAAACATTCCTATAACTTTAGAGACATAAACACAACCCATACACCTAATTAAAAGGCAAAAATAAAATCATCCTTGATCCTCGCTAGAAAGGATAGCAAAAGTGCTCAGAATTGCAGAACATTTGAAGAGTTTCTACACACTCTGGGTCCAGAAAAGAAGACACTTGTTCGAACACAAGAAAAATTAAACAAAAGCTTAATCGCAGTAATATATCTGTTGTATTTAATAAAACATATATACACACACCCCCCCCCCATATATATATATATATATATATATATATATATATATATATATATATATATATATATATAGTTTATGGAAAACTAGGTAATCCGTATGGATAGACCCAGGAGGATAAAATCCAGAGAGCTTAATGTAAATTCAGAGCAAAAAATTTAAATAAAAAAAAGTGACCACTTTATGGTTCAATAAAACTTAAAGTGGTTTGTTTTTTAAATTATAATATATATATATATATATATATATATATATATATATATATATAAAAAAAATGTAAAAGAACGATAATAAAGTTGAAACGTTCAAAACATAAATTAAAAAAAAGTTCAATACAAGAGTAACTAAGATAAGGGTCAAATAGAAGAGTAAATAAGATTGTTTATTACCATCGTTGTTAATCACCTGAAGAGACGCTTTATTTAAACTTTGAAACGAAATGTACAATTTTGTGGTGGATACTTACATGTTCTAATGTAACAGTATATATATATATATATATATATATATATATATATATATATATATATATAGTGTGTGTGTGTGTGTGTGAGGGTAAATATTTCAGATATATTTAGCGTATATCTAAAAGCAGAATATGAATAACCACAAAAGCAAAAGTCTTTTGTTTATTATTCATTGGAATGTATCAACTCCCGTCCATGAACTAGCCTGACTTGCCTGCTAACCTGATAATTATACATGAGCACTCCCATACCAAAGATTTCGGATGTCTAGTCGCAAAATAAAATGCTTGACATTTGCATGATCAATGGACGAAACGCGTCGGCTAATTTGAGTTTGCCTTTTGCCTTTATTCACACACACGCGCACACACACACACACACACATGCACACACACAAACACACACACATATATATATACATATGTGTGTGTGTAAATTGCTAAAACCCAGTTACAGCCTCTTTCTCTTTACTTCCCTGTCCCTCTTCTTTCTCTTTACTTTTTCCTTTTTCTTTTCTCTCTTCTCCCCTCCCATTTCAATATATCACTTCCGTTAAGTTAACTGTCTAAGTAGGTCAAGGTCTGGTCACTCCTCCTCCCCCAATACTAAGTATGCTTGAGAGAGATATGAAATTAATCCCTCCCTAAACTCTACCATGTCACTTTAACTATCCCTTTTACACTCTCTGTTAAATTACAAAAACTTACACTACCCATCAATTTTAATTCCATTTTTCGTTTCATTTCATTTTTGGAAGTGCTATCTGATGATCCGGCATCCTTTAAAGGACTCTGGTGAAATAAATTATTATAATGGAACCTTAAAGTGGTGCGTTTCTATTTAAAATATTAGCTCTGGATTTACATTGAGCTCTCAGGATTTCATCCTCCTTGGGATTACCCATACGGATTACCAAGTTTTTCATAAGTTAAATATATATATATATATATATATATATATATATATATATATGAATTACAGCTCTGTTACACTAATTTGAGTACTGTTCTGGTTACACCAAAAATCAAATAAATAAGTATTTGAAAATCTATATATGAACGTAATGGCAGGCATGTTATTCATATCTCTTTACTTAATTCATATTATAATTAGATCTATCTATCTAGCTAGCTAGCTATCTGACGGGAGAAATTTATCTTGAAAGCGTGAAATTGACTTCCCTCACCGTCTGTTTCTTCATGGCCAAGCGATGAGGCGCGCCGAGATAAATGATGACCTTCTATGTCCTAACGGACGCAGGGTTGATTCCTTCTGAAAGGTGCAATTTTTTATATTATAAGATTTCTCAAATATTCAGAGCAGGAGGTGAAAATAGATAAATATCCTGTTTAATAAATAAACGGAGCACTTACTGAAATAAGAGTATCCATTACAATAATGTAAGTTTTTTTTTTTATTTTATACTTACATACATACACCCCGCCACAGACACCTCTCCACACACACACACCAACTCAGACACACATACACACACACTGTTGGAGTTTTGGGGTAAGCTGGTGTACTAGTGAGCCAGCCAAAATGAGCTGACTCATTTTATAGTTCACCGATAGAAGTGTTGACCAATCAGAAGGCTCAAAATATTCAATACGATGTGTATAAAGGCAGCCATGTTTTTTCCCGAATATTCACTGAGAGCCAGCCTTTTATATCGAAGACTGAAGAATTACAGAACAACTGCTGGTGGTATTGGTGATATAGGCAGATTCAGTAGAGTGTCTGATTCGTGATTATTAAACTTTAACGTTGTTTTATTGAACAGATTACGTACTGCGCTGTATTCTATATTCATAGACTATGGTGAACATGGTTAACACACACACACAGATATATATATATATATATATATATATATATATATAAGAGAGAGAGAGAGAGAGAGAGAGAGAGAGAGAGAGAGAAAGCGGGCCTGCTAATCGGAAAATAAGCTTTGAGTCTATGATTCCTGAACGTGACTGTTTGAATAGCCAACGAATATAAATGATACGTCTTATATAAGTAAGAGAAATGATTTTAATTTTCCTTTACCTACATCAAGGAATTTCTATACATATCATCCCGGTGTTATTTAAAAAGTAGACAAGGTAAAAAATTAACAATTACTTAAAGACAGTCTGAAAACGATTTTGATAAACTTTTACGCAGTTTTTCCAGACTAACAACAAGGCAGTCTTCAAATCTAAAAAAGGCAAAGAAACCAAAAAAACAAAAAACAAAAAAATGGCCTCACGTTTCACATATTTAATCGATATATTAGAATAGATGAACATGTCCAGACGTTTTAATTTGACTGTTTTTTTATCATTTCAGCACAAACATGGCGGTAATTTCACCAGGACGCATATGGGTAATTTGAACAAAAGAGAATGAGGATACTTTAGTGACAAGAAGTGGGGGTAGACAACAAAGTGACAGGTTTCAGGAAGACAGAATATAACGACTGAAGTTACATGTAAATCTTTGACGATTGTAGCTGACAGGGAAGCAAGGAATCGGAACGAAGTTCCACGTTCTAGAAGTGTGAGAAAAGAAAATATTAAAATAGAACTGATGGTTGCATTTCACTACCTTTCAGTGTTAAAAAAGGGCTTTGTGATGATGTTAAAAAAACTAATTTTATACTGTTGTTCTCTCCATACAACTGTCCTGGGTATGACGATAAACTACACCCGCGTCCTGGGTAAGACGACAAACTACGTCCAATAGCAAGGCCTCTGCTAAGGAGGTTTTGAGGAGCGTGAGTTGAGTTCCCAGGTTCACCCTGACCCGGGGTGGTATCTCCTATTAGTGTCCGAGCTATGAGCAAATAGTTAACCCCGAAACTGAGGTAAAAAGCGTATAAATGGGTTTTAATACAAGAGATCCTTTATAAAAGAATTGTTACAAGAAATAAATGTTTGAAGAAAAAAAAAAAATTAGCAGCAATATATTTTTGAAAAAAAAAACCAGCAATACGTTTTGTGAATATATATATATATATATATATATATATATATATATATATATATATATCATATATGTTTTAAAATGATATTACCATCTATACACTTTTGAGGAAAAAAATATTACAAGAAATAGATTTTTGACAAAAGAAAATATTACCAAGAAAAAAAATGTATCGGCATTGTTATGGTCTAGTTTCTTTTACCACGGTGATAGTCCAAGGTAGAACCAATAAAGAAGATCTCGAACACAGGTATGGAATAACACAGATATATTACAAACAGGAATATATACAGAGAAGTAGAAGTGTTAGTATGTGTTATGGGGTCCTCCCCTTTTTCATATAAGTGGACTCGACCAGAGTGTTACTTGGACTGCTGCTGTTAAATACCCAGAGTCAGTCAGAATATACGGAGAGAGAGATTGGGAGAGTAAGCAGATATTGTGATTGAGTTGGAGGTAGAGTAATAGTGTGAGGTAACCGCTTCTAGAAGTCAGTTACAAGCACGTAGACTCTAAGTCCTACTTCGAGACTGTATATATATATATATATATATATATATATATATATATATATATATATATATATATATATATATATTATTATTACGACAAACCGCGTTCCTGAATTTACTAACAATATACCAATTGTATTATTGTGTAAATACATTTAATTTCTTATCTTTAAAACTTGCGTTTGTCATTCACTGGAGACAGAATTTCATCTCGGAATCCATAACAGTATGAACAACCAGGTTTAGTAGAGAGAACAATGTAGTCTCGACCAGTATCACTATTCTAATGTCTTGCAGTAATTGTCTGAACGCGACTCTGTTTCGGACTGCCTCTGACTCGACTCTTGACTCGACTTGAACTAATGACCCCCTGCCCTTTCCTGAGGCGCAGTATTTATTAAGTATGGAATAGTCCATTATTATTATTATGGGTAAGATCGCATAACAGGCATTAAATAACCCAATAAGGCTGATATACCGTAAGACACAACTGACCAAACGAAACCAAACCCCAATACAAGGTCCAAGTGTCACACAATCTAGAAGGTTAATGAATGAGTTAGTTTTAAGGACATAAAAATTTAAGAGAATATTATCATGTATGTAGGGTCGATAACTCTAGACTTGATGAAGTTAAGAACATAGCGATCGGGGAAGCATCATCATGGACGTCTTTTCCAGAAAGTAACATTTCAAAAGAAGCTTTCCGTAAAGACCTTCCTCTTTACCAATGCAATACGAAGGGAATGAGGAGTCAACCCTGAATTCGTGCCGTGGCGCGTCCTTGCTGTTGGGGGTTTCAACTGATGGAATTAAAGATCCCTAACACCGAACGTTAGCCATGAAAATAGAGATTGAATTGCGAGAGACCAGCTGTTTTTCTTCTGTGGGAAAGAGGTTTGTAAGGTGGAAAATAATTAATCACCCACAAGGCTGCTTAAACGTCATTTAATACTGGAGTTTGCTCAATGAGGAATGTGCAGTTCCAGTTTCGATATGGCAGAAATAGACAATTTTGGTCCTGATCTGGCTCTTTTAAAGACAGAGATTAGTAAGAGGACTGAGTTAGTTTCTGAAGCAGCAAGGAAGTTGACTATTTTTCACGCATCATGGTTTGTATATACAAATTCAACTTAAGTTTTAGAGTGCGCCTGAGTCTCAGTATACGTTCAGGGCGAGAAACCTAATTGATAGTACAACATCTCTTTCAGCCTGGAACAAATTGTAATATAGATTTAATTAGTAAACAGCTAAAATGCCCTTAAAACAATCTACACCAACTTTGGTTCAGTGAATACGGGAATAATGCTTAACTAATTCTTGTTTTGATTTTAACATTTTTCCTAGACATCTCATATACAGCTTCTATCAAAAATAATTTTACAATTTTTTTGGGGGGGATCCTCACAGAAAAACAAGGACATTTCCATTCCCATATACCCACATCTCCACAAAAATTTCGTTTTAGTGTTATTAATTTTAAAGAAAGTGTACGGTAGATGGCTCTGTGTTGCTATGTAGACTAGGTTACATTTGTTATACGTGTATATCTGGGGCTAGTCTGTCTTTAACTTTTAACGCGTTTAGTATTGCGTTAACTTACAAGTGTTCCGTTTAACACTGGCAAGATAATTATACCGTGAGCAAGAAGATACAATATTTACATAAGGCCGAGCGAATGGTAATAGACGCGAGTCTGCACGGCTCTATCAGATTGAATTTCCAGACAACCGAGTCATCCAAGCTTAGTTACTGTTCATCGTCGCGATGCTGAGACAGAATTCGTGACATCCCAAACTATGGATCAAAGTGTGCTGGGTTATTGCACTCTGATGACTCACCATGGGAGAACATTTTCCGATGGTTTATTGCACAAACTGCCGATCCGTTGTTTGTCTCTTCAGTCTGGTTTACGGATGAGGCAGCATTTTGATGAGATGAAATAAAAAATTTACTCAACCAACATTTATGGGCAGATCAGACTCCCTCTGGCACAATATAGGCTAGATGCCAGCATCACTTTACGATAGATGTGTGGGCTGGAATTTAATTTGACAGCCTGGTCGGACCATATGTTCTTCCAGTATGTCTTACAGGAGCTGTCTGTAGAAGTCAAGTGACTTACCTGCTAACATGGCTGCCTTCTTGTGTCTTCTTGAAAAAGCAAGCCAGCTAATTTTACCTCATTTTGATAGGAGAGTGCCTAATGCAGCAGGTGGGTTGGTCCATCTTGCTAGAATAGACCTGCCAAACACATTTGCATAAGTGGTCTCTATTTACCCATACATCTCTCCATTAAGTGACTCAGAATTAGTTTTGTCTTTGTGGTTACACTAGTCTACTTATGTGTCATCTAACAAAAAGGGACATTATTTCGAACACACTTCCAGACCTGCTAGAGGATGTATCCCTGCTAATACGAAGAGGCATGTAGTTCGTGCATTATGTGACTACAGAACGTTTTAGTCAGATTGTTCGCGATGAACTGGCTGACATCTACCATGTAAGATGGATAGGTAGGGGTAGTCTGGTACCATGGCCTGCACGTTACCCGATCTCAATTCTTTGGATTTTTATCTGTGCACCCACCTAAGACAGTTGGATGATGCATCAGACATTAATAATGTAGAGACGCTTCATCAACGTGTTATGAGAGGGCTTGCGAAACAATTCAACACTATGTCGGCTCCGCCAGTAAATGATCCGACGGGTGCATGCGAATGTAGAAGCAAGTGGAGGACATTTTGAACATATATTATAATTTTCTGTGTTGAGCTACAAAGATGGCCTTTTAGACATATGTTTATATGAAGATTTTACTTTGTTTTATATATATATATATATATATATATATATATATATATATATATATACATATAAAATATCTTCATATAAATATATATATATATATATATATATATATATATATATATATATATATATATATATATATATATATTGCCCTCTTCTTTATTTTAATTTTCACAACGTTTCGGCTGTCGTACCCTCCCGCATTCTTCAGGTGAAATATGTGGGAATTTTGAACAGAACCTTTTATTTATCCATGGGGACAGATTGTTCTAGTTCCACGTATCATGACTTTTATGGATATCTCACTCCAATATTTTGTTCAAGCTAGCAATTGAACTATAGCTACTGAACCATCTATTGAACTCACAACTCCTTGTGTTCCACCATATATAATATGAAGAAGACCGGAGCGTACAACGAACGAAACGTCGGGAATATGACAGCAAATATGAGGACAAGAGTCCGAGCAACGTAAATAGTTACAATACCTCATATGACACACACACACACACACACACACATATATATATATATATATATATATATATATAGAGAGAGAGAGATCGTGAATCTCGTGGCCCATCAGTGTTGTAAGGGTACTACATATACTGCAGCCTTACGGAGACCAACCATCTCCAGGCCGCTTTTGAATTCAGAATTACCTTCTCCTATAACGGTTGATACCCAAGGCTATAGAAACCAATCTGCCCTGTCATCAGGGTAGGGGAGAAGAATAAGATTCATCCCCTTCCCAAGCACGTAAGTGAATGTAATGCATCCGACTGGAATTCGAACTCAGTCCTCCGATTCCTCAATCCGAGCCGCTATCCGTCACCCAACCATGTCTCCTATATATGTTTTTTTTTTAAATTAATTCAAACGTTATTTTAGTTGATACGCGTAATTACGTAGACTCTCCGTTTATTTTAAACCATATTTTCTTTCGTCTACCGACCTGCACACTCATGAAAGCTTAATAAAGAACTGTTCTCTCTACCCAGCTGAATTCGAACATGTGTCCACCTCTCCAGAAGAAACCACCGGAGGCACAGTTCATATTTGCTCTGTTTTTGTACAATTCCTTCGACTGTCTTAATCATTTGCAAGAACCATGTGTTGTCCTTGTGATAGGCCAGATTACATTCGCTGTATTCTAGTATTCTTCAGATGTTGAACGTTTAAAATAGTACACATCGATGTCATCTGTAAAAGTTAAGAGTTGGAAGGACGTATAAAAGAATAAGGGATCAATATTATTAATTTTCATTATTTTATACGCATTCATGATAATGTCTCCGGTGTTGGAATATATTTTATTTATTGTACGTTGTTTATTTTGCATAAGAATATCTTATAGGACTTTGAGACTTTCCCAGCCATTTATTTAATGTAAGCATTTTATTTAATGCTATGCTTTATTTAATGTTATTAAATGTTATTTATATTTTATTTAATGTACGTTGTTTATTTTGCATAACAATATCTTTTAGGATTTTAATTCTTTCCTTGCATTGCGTAGTATATTGTTATAGCTAATCAAGAGTGGTCTCCCTTTGTTTATTACTCTCCTATTTGAGAGATATATTTCTGTTTACTGGGACTATAAAAGGACACTCGTATTGAGAAATCGGAGAGCCGAGTTCGAATTCCAGTCAAATCCATTGCATTCACCTACATGCTAATACCTAGTAGAGGTATGAATCCTCTCCTTCTATCGCCAGCTATGGGTAAATAGCAGGACAGACCGGGTTCTATAGCCTTGGATGGCAACTGGTCTACCGTAGAAAGAAATGACAACCTACTGCGGGGGAAAATCTGCCTCGTCGGTTATGTATGATATATGATCGCCTAAGCGTGTTATCAGGCATGGCGCGTAATTGACTGACTGATATGCGAACCTTGTATTGGCAGTTGAATAAAGTTTTCTTAAAGCATACACATACGGGTTTTTGTCAATATAAATATATTGCTATTATCCACCAATATTTGCTAACATTACAGATTATTTTTTTGTTGTTGTTTCTAAGAATATCTCGCAGAAACCACAGTTCTGATGAGGAAGCAATATTCATTGTACCGAGAGAAACAAACTTGTAGGACGGATTCGTGCGAGAAAACTTTCCTAAGTCGAGACAGTGAGACAACTTACCTAGCAAGTGTTTCGATATAATCCTTTTACTACATGTTAGTAGAAAACGTGAGCCCAAGTGGGCGCAAAAGTTTTTCTTCTGGAGGTTTACATCTGACATGCTGATGGGAGGCAAAAAAGTTACATTAGGATGAGAAAAGACACCTGTGGGGTAGTTAAGGGTGTTGGTTAGAAAAGAATCAGAAGGGTTTTTGATCAAGGTTGCGCTTTTACATTAACACTCCACTTTAAATTTGTAAAGAAAACACAAAAATGAATGACGAGAGATCAATGAAAATCAACAAGTAAACATGTATTTAAAACAAGCATATACATATAATTCTGTTAATAACAATAAAGATTAAGTCACACGAAATGGTTTCCCTTGTATTGTGTGAAGAACAAATGTTTGTTGTAATAATGTCTTTTATTTAAATTTGTTGGTAGTTTAAGAATGTTTGATGTTTGAGTTTGAAAGTTGAAATACTTGTGCAGAAGATTGATATAGTTCGAATAGTTCACTTGGCTTGAAAACAGACAGTACACTGTTTTATGTGAGTGTAGTTTATATCTCTGTGTGTTTGTGAGTAGAAAATTGAAAATACACGTATGTGGTTTAGGTTGTGGAAATTTATAATCTACTGAAGTTATTTCTTTAATTTCTACTTTATATAGATGTAAGGTGGCTCCAGGAACGAGCGAGGGAAGGATATTGAAGAAAGTGTCATTTAATGTGATTAGCCAAAAATCGACCAATCATTGATTTTTTTCTATAGCTAGTTTGGTGAAGCAAAAACACGAGAAATTTTTATGTGGCTCATGCGATGCGTAAATTGTCTGTACAAAAGTTATTGTTTATTTTTCCGTCCAATTACTGTTGAGTAATTTGTGGACGTGGTGTACGTAGGCGTCCACTACACACCAATTTCCTTTTAGGGGCGTTAAAATTATTAAAGTCTAGTTAACAAAAAATAGGGATGTTATTTACGACCTTTACTTACAGCTTGGCATTATCAGGCTTACTAATAAAAAAGGCGCCATTAGCATCCATGCCTGACATCATGTCCACGGTGCCAATCTTTAATTAATATTGGTATTATAATAGTCGAGCCTTTCGAAGTCCAAACGGATCCAAATCAGAAGATATAGCAGACGAAATTTTTTGCATGACATCATTATTAAAATATCTCGGCCAATCAAGGCTGACTCAAGTGAATTATAATACAGAGAGCTTGAACTGTCTTCTTTTAAGGCGTAGGGGAACATGGCTCTCCATCTCCTATCTCTTGCTGCTCTCAGCAAGATCTTGTCCTCTGCTTTCTCCCCCAGACCACGTTCTGTCATCCACCTGCTCAAGCTCGTCAGGTATGTCACGTGCTGCTTTCCATTGTCTGTCTTTCCTTCTATTCGATCCGTGAGTATCAGATTCTCAAGGCCCTCCTTCCTCATTATGTGTCCCAGAACCTTCAGTTGTCTCTTTCTGATGTTAACTATAAGCCTTGTTTGTATCCTCTTTAAGATCTCATCGTTGCTCACACGCTCGGTCCATGATATCCTTAGCATCCTTCTATAGAGCTCCATCTCCGTCGACTTGAGTCTCTCCTTCATCTTTGAGGAAATCGTCCAACATTCGCTGCCGTAAAGAAGAACAGATGTCACGTAACAGCTTAGTATTCTTTTCTTTGTTACCAAAGAAATCTTGCTGTCTCGCAATACTCTGCTCAGCTTTTGGAATGTGTTCTTGGCCATCCCAATACGTCTACGGAAGTCAGTGTCACACTTACCGTCTTCTGTCAAGACGCTTCCCAGATATTTAAACGTCTACGTCTGCTTGATTCTAGTGTTCCTGTCGGAAGGAGAGGGTTGGCATATAATGACCCTCATTTTTCTCATCCCAAGAACCATAATGTTTCGCAGATGATACCATGTTGATTGTAGACAGAGAAAGACAACTGCAAGAACCCCGAGACAAGGTAGTAAAAGAAAGCAGGAATAAAGGACTAACCGTCATTTGAAAGAAAACAGAATGTAGGGCGCTGAGCACAAAAACTGCCGAAGACTCGATCTCCGAAATAAAAATGCCATAATCACGTAATTACGGACATTAAACTGTTAGCCGAACTGTTTAAACAGATGAGAGAAAATATGGCACCGAAATCCAAATGCTCATTGCAACAGAAATATACATTTCAAAGGCGAAACAATCTATTAAGAAACGGGAACATTACGTTAGAAAAGAAACAAACGAAAAGATGATTGGACACCTATATAGCAATGGACACTGTACAATCTCCTCACAAATGAGGAAGAAACTTAAGGAAGCAGAAAGATGCTGAGAATGTACGGAGTAAGTGAACAATGAGGGAGTTTTATGGAAAATGGTAACGGAAAAGACACCAAGAATCCTAAAGAATCAATTGAAAAACAAAATGAGGAAAGAAGGCTTAGAGAACTTGACACTTACAGGCCATAAAGATGTAAGAGGAACATAGGAAAACAGCCATTAAGATACTTCTACGAGCTTCTGTAAATTGATGACAGAAGACGGAGAAGCATGCCGAAAATACCATTGACGGAGAAAGTTAACAATAAGGATTTTTTTTAATAAAAAATACAAACAAAAGAGACATTAAAAAATCATAAAGAATCAATTCAAACACATAATGAGGAAAGAAGGCTTAGAGAATTTAACACTAACTTGACATATCGAATGCAAAATGAACAGGGGAGAAAATTTAATTTTACGAGCTTGTGTAAATTGATGGCAGGAGACGAATTGGAAATGATAAACGTTGCTAATAGCTCAAAATATTAAGTAGCTTTAGAAAATCATTCTCTTCCACGCCCTAAAAGAATAATGTATTAACCGAAGTTTAATAAAATTCCCACAGGTATACAAACTGTTTTCATTTTCCTTCGGTTGACCAAGAATTGCAAAATATCGTTTCAATGAGCGTTGAACGAATGTATTATAAGCATTAATTAACGATACTGTGAATAAGTATTACAGATTTTGTCCGTTTTTTTTTGCGGGGGGGGTGAGGTCAGAAATATTTTCTAGAACACTTTAAGAAGAAATTATAATATAAAGAAAAAATATAGAATTCAACTGAAACCAAAAAAAAAAATATTATATTTTCAAATAACGTACAAATACTATATACATGTTTAGAAAATACGAAGAAATGTTATTCATTGGCATCAATCACAGATCTGTTATGGGCCCGGACCCAACCGAAAGCTATAATTGGTTGGTTGTTGATGCCTTAGGGGTTTTTTAGCGGTTTTTAATCCTCTATGGATTATTTAATGGCGAAATTTAATTTTTTTTTTTAATTTTTATTTTTTTAGATAATAATGGTTTAATGAGATTAATGGTTTAAGTCTTATTAATTAACCCATAGGAAAGATGGATTCTTAACTCTCGCATGGGTATATACCATAAAAGTGAATATAACGAACCCAATTGGATTTGGAACTTGGCTCTCCGATTAACAATTCAATGCTATTATTCATTACACCACCCAAAAATCCAACTGTACAGTACCTGATATTCCCAAACAGTTACCAATCTTGCTACTGACCAGGATCGACGTTGCTTAACTTCGGTGATGGTACGGGAGGAAACTACAATTGAATTTCTTGACCTTTGTACAGGTGTTTTAAGGTGAAAGCTACAAGTTCATATATAAAATTTACAGTTTTTTTTAAGCCATATCCCTTCAGGACGTAGGAGAACCGGACACTTTACAGACATTTCTTTATTATCACTGAATTCGCACATATTCTTGGGGATGATTGACGTGTCATTTCCCTGTTGTCTTCTCCACATATTGGAATTTATATATCCTTTATTTTAGACCGATAATCACCCAGAATTAGCGAGCCAAGTCTACTATTCCTATTTAATACAAAACTAGAAAAGAGAGATTCGTGGATTTTGTTTAATGTCGTCATCTATTCAAGACTATTCACTTTCTGCTTGAAGTATTTGCCGTGTAGTAGAAAATTCAATAAAATATACTGCGCATTTTCGAGAAAATGATCACAACAGACTAATACGAAATCCGACTCAGCTATTCTAGTGTCCGACATTTGGAAATGTTCTATAATACATTCCAGCAACTGTAACAGCAAAACTGTCCAGATAAAGCTTTGAACCGTTGCATATTAGAAATGATTAAAGATATCTTACTGGAATTCTCCGAGGCCTTTATAACACTATTAGGCTCTACTTTGAGTAATAATATATACTGACTCTCCAAGCTTAACAGAAGAATCCTGATGAAATCGATCAAAACGAAAATGACATGTTCATCATTAATTAATCATAGCAAATTAACGGATGCTCATTAACAATTTAATTAAAGATCAAATATATATATTTCCAACTTATTCAAGATTATCTTCGCCCTCTACCTTTCTAACATTCTGTCCCGGAGTAACAAGTTGCCTCACACGTTTCACGTACGATTTAATTATCAAACTTTTTAACTGCTCTTTGGACTGTCATAACTGAAACACCCCTTTCACGTTCAAACTGTCTTATTGTTATACCTGATCGTACCTATTTCTATTGTAAATAGACTCTCCCGCAGAGAGTAGTAGTAGCAGTCGCCAGCGGGGCTCAGTGGAGTTGAGTGAGTCAGTCGATGTCGGACATTGAAGTATCAACCACCACAACTAGATTGCTGCGTCATTAATTATTATTTCAAGTTCCTAACGTTTTGTACGTCGGACACTTTTAGGACCGACTTAGTGAAATACAAGCCTACACTGTGAAAACTAGTCTACAACACTTATTGATTGAGTTTGATCTTTTCTAATTGATCTCTTTATCTCTAAGTTGAAATAATAATCCCTCTTCCTGTTGTGAACTCTTGAATCAGTTTTCCTCTCTCATGTTCACTCTTTTTAAAAACATTCACAGTTATTTTATGATTTTTGAATGGTGTTTGAAGAGAGAAACCAGAGTATTAATGTTGATTAATGTTGATTCTATTACTGAAGGCCTGAATGATCTTTTCCCTCTCGCCATTGTTCATTTTAGAATGCAGTGTTGCTGACACAAAACGTTTTTAACCTGATTTTCTAGCTGAATAACTCAAAATATTTTTCAGTGATTGTTATGACAAATGGTATCAAGATGGCTAAATGTCTTATCTGAAAAACTGGAAAAAAGAAACTCAATTAGTTTAGTGTTTTTTTTTTTAGATATTAAATATTTAATGGGATGGAGAATTATGATGTAACCCGTTTAAGAAAATTTTGCTGTTACAGACGGTAGAGTTCAAAATCTAGCGAGTTTTAGTCTCTGACAAGTCACGATTTTATTAATAAATCAGAAGTTCTTATTATTACTGTAGTTAAAGGCCTTAGCGATCTTAATTTGAAAAAAGACAATTGTTTATTTTATTTGGGATGATTAAGTTTACGTAACTTTCTTATGTAGCCTCGATGTCACTTTTCTGTTCACAGTTGTGAAGCCGATCTGCTTTGGAGGAACCAGAAGTGAATAAAAGAAAGCCTTTCGTCTATGAATATATCGACCCCATTTAAAATAGCCGGCATGTGGTTGGCTTTTTTATTCAAATCAATTCTAGTTTATTATTATCGTTAATTTAATGACGACATCTTCTAGAGAATGCTATGAGAAATTACTTTCTGTCTGAAATGTTTGTCCTGTAGTAGTAAATTCAATAAAGTAAAAGGTGTTCCAATAACTTGGACCGATTTTAAATGTGAATTAAGTTTAAGCGTCTAATGATTTTTTCTTTTTCTTTCATATTTGGGGGTCATTTGGGTGATATTATTTTTACACATAATTGCCATGACTTGCATAGTATGATGCAATAAAGAAATAAATACATTTTCATCAATAACACTAATTTATTTACTGCCGACTTTGATCTGTCTTAATGAAACACCCTTATATATAATCCGTTTTAATGAAACACTTCGTATATGAAAGGGTGAGCCGAAATTTTCATAGGTTATAGAGTGTGACGCGAGTGTTGTGAAATCTTGCATGGATTCATTTCAACTCTTCATATTATTGTTAATTGTTTCTTTCCAGGTACCAGGGTTGCTGAAATGTTCATAAACTGACTACGAGTGAATTATGCTAAAGCTATGAAATCTTGCAGGCATAAAAAATATGCATTGATCCGTGATTATTCTAGAAAAAAAAACTAGTAGATAAACACACATTAAATGTACCAATAAATTCAGCTGTAAATGGTGTTCAAATAAGACCGATTTTAAATGTGAATTAAATTTAATGAGATTTTGTTTCAGATTTGGCGGATATTTAGGCGATAATATTTTTCACACATAATTGCCATGACTTAAATTACATGATCCAATAGAGAAATAAATACATTTTCACCAATAACATTGATTTATTTACTGCTGACTTGGATCCGTCTTAATGAAACACCCTTTATTATTCCTCTTTTATTGACACCATATTGAGTGTTGGGTTTCGAAGCAAAGAACAACGAGAATCATAGATGTGTTAGACTATACTTTTTCGTTAGTGTTATCATTTAGAATCAATCTAAATGCTCAAAAACTGAGAGATAAAATATCTTTAACAAAATGAACGTAGATTTCTCGCATGACAAATTAAATATGCATCATCTGGATTAAAGAAGAAAAAAAAAACATTTTCAAGATTTTAATTCTTTAATTAAATATCCTCGATAAATTTTCATTATTAATGTAATTTATTTCAATTACTATGAAGTGGCTATATCGAAATAATTTAGAATACCCCAAACAAAATATCCTCACATAGGGGTATGAAGATCCCCCTGCGGAGAATAGGCCACCGTCCGGGTGGATATTGACTAAACTGTAGACAAGATCAGCGTGCATTCACTCAAGTGTTAACCACATCTATATCTAATTTTTCTGTTACTTCTAGAGTTATCAGGACAAATGTATAGTTTTTTCATTCAAGTATAAACTGGACTTATGTTTTACATTGTGTTCACTCAAGCGTAAAACAGCTTACGGCCATATCACGTTTAAACACACGTTTTCGTACGATCACCGAAGTTAAGCAGCGTCGAGCCCGGGCAGTGGTTAGATGGGTGACCGCATGGGAAAACTGGGTATTGTAAGTTTGGAAGTGTGGTGATGTAAAGGATAACGTCTCGTAATTCTTAATCGGAAAGATGAGTTTCAATTTCAGGCGGGATCTTTTTATTCATATACGGGCAAATACACTTCCATTTTTACTGCCCCCCAGCTATAGGTTAATTAATAAAAGTTTTATCAGTAAATCATTATCGCGAAAAAATTCCCACAATCTAAAAACCTATAAAAACATGAAAAAGGTTGATAAGCCGTAAAAAACAAATAAATGAATCCAACGTAAACTTATCCTATCTTTGTTTGTGACTCTTATTTAAACTGAGTCTATGTCAACAGTTATGACTTCTGTGTAAGCCGCATTTTCATGCGGATATATGCCTAATTTCTTGATCTTACTTGAGAATAGGCATATATCATTTTTTTTTTTTTTGACTGGCGGGTAAAATGGTCATATATCAGCCTTATTTTGACACTAATATAAACTAGGTCTATATTTCCATTTTTGTAGCAACTGAATTTCCTTATCAGATGGTTCTAATTCTTGTTGTTCATCTCTTAATTGTGATTTCCAATGAGTCATTGATACCGTGACGTCAGTTTGATCTAATACTCGATTATTCTAGAAATGCAGCAGACCAATCGTTTTTTAAAGGACACATCCTTCGGTAACAGAGTCGTGCAACTCTTGATCAAGTGGAAAAATATTCGGTTGATTCAGAGTCCCATTCAACATATATATCCAAACACTCGATCGAAGCCTTACCTGCCGTGTCAAATACCTCAATGTCGGCGGTGGCATTGTATCTGAGGCTCCACGGAAAGAAGCAGTACGGCAAACCATAGCTGTCGTTGTTTCTGAATCGCTGTATCATTACAGACGATCTTCATTTGGTGTTCTACATCCTGAGTTAGACTAAGTGCCTCCTGTTGTCCACCTTAATCACCTGACCGCAATTAAATTGCTGCTTAACTTCGGGTAGGATGGGGTGCTGGTGGATAGCAGCTTGAAATAAAATAAATCGAACCTAAGTTCGAATTAAAGTCGCCTCCGTTATATTCCCTTACATTTAGGAAAAGTATGAATCCATAACTTCTTCTCCTATCTATGGGTTAAATAATATGTCTTGTATCTGGGAAAGACATTGCTAACACCAAAATAGTGTTAATTCATTATATACTTGCAACAAATAGAACGAAAATCAAAATATTTTCCGGCTTTAAATAACCCATGATGGAATAAAATCTATGAATCAGCATATATTTTTTATACTTAGTTTTATTGAATAAATTGAAAGATCGGCTGCTAGGAAGTTTACCATTTTTATATGCATTGAATATTGATATCACATCTGCTCTAGTGTTTCTTCAATGTATTTATAGATTCTTGATACAATACAAAGAAGAATCTGCAATATTATTTGTCCTGACCTAGCATCTCAGCTTCAGTCAATTTTTTTCCCCTACCGTAATGTGCCTTTCCAATAAAGATTTTAATGGTAATTATTCTGCTAAACTTTCCTCTTTGGTAACTGGACTTTACAAATTTAGGTGTAGTACTATATTGGCAGTTAGGTCTCATCATTTTACAGCTGAAATGACTTGATGTAATCGCATGTTCAATGCTAATATGTTCTTCTATTCGCTCTTCTCGCTGGTGAAACTCTCTTCCGGATTCTTTCTTTGTAGTTAATTTTAATCTCCAAAAATGTAAATGTAATATCAATCGTTTACTTTAGTCTTCTTAATTCCTTCTCTTTTATTGTTCTCGCTTCTTAATAATGTTTTTTGTTTCTCTTATTCTTTTATACTCAGTAACCCATTGTGTCTTAGTGGCTTTATTGCATTGCTTAGGGTGAATTCATTTTAAAGAAATCTCCATGTTTTTGTGTTTTGTATTTAGTGATACGAACTCGGTATGCTTCTTAATTTACTCCGTCTTGGTGGAAACTTTCTTGTTATTGCTCTTCGTACGTCAGAGGCATAAAGGAGTCGATTAAAATTTTGCGCATGCGTCATAATATTGCGTTAGTTTATCCTGCATTTTATTTCAGCTAATGATGTGTTCCCATATACATTTAAGCACTTTTTTTTTCTCTTTCTCCCTCTCCATATATATATATATATATATATATATATATATATATATATATATGTATATATACAAAAGTCTTGATTAGTTCTCATGGTAAATTTTTGTAGCACTTCCAAAACCCCTGAAGCCATTTTGTTTCGATGAATGATGACCGTGTTGATACGATAATTGTTAAATTGCTAAATAATCTTCTCGAAAGTTTTTATTTCTTTTTTTTCTTTCCCTGGAGACTGTCTGCGGTTGTTAAAGATTCGCTTTCGCTAAATCTCCGTATTTCAGCTCAGAAATACTTACCTAAAACATTGAGTCACCCTCTTCATTATCTGTCTATATTTCTCAGATGAGGTATTATGTACACTATTTACATTATTCGGACTATTGTCCTCATCTTTGTCGCCATATTTATGGCAACGTTTCGGCCTTTGTACGCTCCGGCCTTCTTCAAGGACACATGGCACAGTGGATAAAGGCGTTGATTAGATCCAGTGACAGGACCCAAACAGTGTTAGTTCAATACCCGGTTAAGGCAGAACTTGGGAGAACTTGGAGAGGAGAATTAACAGGAGATATCTGATAACAAAATTAAAAACATGGCACGTGGAATTAGAACAGTCTACCCCAGTGATCGAAATAAAGGGTTCAGCTCGACATTCCAACCACCTGAAGAAGGCAGGAGGATACAACGGCCGAGACGTTGTAATAAATATGGCGGCAAAGATGAGGATAATAGTCCGAATAATGTAAATAGTACACCCTCTTCATGTACGAATAAAACATGTAATATAAGCATTCATTCATTCATCCATTCTTCTTCTTCTTCTTCTTCTTCTTCTTCTTCTTCTTCTTCTTCTTCTTCTTCTACGGAGTTCCTTCAGTGTATAAGCGATCATGTCTCTCCATGACTTCCTGTCCTTTATAGCTCAGAGCGAATTTTGTGCTTTTCCTGGTTCTCCCCATATAAACTTACGCCCACTTTACATTGAAACATCGTTCTCCGAACGATCACTTAAGTTAAAAAAAAGTCAAACCTCATCAGTATCTAGATGTATCAGATTGGGTGTTCATCTGGTGCAAATCGATGATAGCTCGGAGTTGTTTATTTGATAGCCGAGTTCCAATTCCATTTGGGTTTGTTATATTCACTTACGCGCCACTATCCTTGGGCGTGATATGAATACTTCTTTCCCCCAGCGATAGGTTAATCAGTAAGACTTGTATCACTAAACTATTATGGTCGCCTCACAAAAAATCTTACAATATGAGAATATTGTCTAACTTTAAATAACCCGCAAAGGGTTCATAAGACGCAGATAACGAATCACTGAAGCAATTCATCTAATCCATGTTCTGCTAACGATTTACACAGGCTCGGTATATGGTTTATGCGCCACTTGCCTTCAATATGTCCTTTGAGTTTCACGTTTTCTAAGACTTATTTCTTCTTTATGCGCTCCAGAAATTTCAATGGCCTCTTTATGAAGGTAAGATTAATCGTCCTTTTTTTAAATTCTTTTTTCTCTAAAACGTCGTCATTGCTCACATATTCAGTTCATTGTATTCTCAGTGCTCATCTGTAGAATCTATTTTCCGTTGCCGTGAGGAGATTGTCCAGCATTCTCTGGCATATAAGAGGACTGGTATTACTTCATAGGTCAGCATTATTTCTTTGTTTCTCGCATGATTTTCCTGTTTCTTAATACTTTCTTCAGCTTTGATGCCATTTGATCTCATATTTTAAATTACTATTCGCATGTTGCATTGTTTGCCCGCCGTACACTACTGGTTAGAGGGCGCATGTTGAAGACCTTCGTTCTTTAAGTGAATTTGATCTTCACTTCTCTCCTTTTAAACTTAGCACTTATTTCTTTACTTTCATGAAATTCATAGAAACGATGTTCCTCGTACAGGGTACGATGAATAAATTGTCGTCTAAATTATGAAAAAATGAAAATGAGTCTGACATCTCATTTTAACAGATATATTTACGAAAACTACACAAAAGTACCTTGAAATATTAAAGAGTAAAGGTATTCATCATTGGCTTCAATCACGGTCTTCAAACGACTTCGGAATCTCCTGCAACTCTTCTAGGCGGACTCCTTGTTTAAGTTGGTGAAAGTTGCCATAAGCTTTGTCAAGAGTTCATCTTTGGTCTTACAAGAAGTCCTGTTGGTCTCTCGCTCAACTGAGCCCCACACATAATAATCAAGTGCGGTGCAGTCTGGAACGTTAGTTGGCCAGATGTAAGGGGTGGTGTAGTCGCGGAAATTGTCTGATAGCAATAACTGGTCTGTCCTGCTTCTGTGTTACGATGCAAAGTTCTGTTGTCAGACATAAGGTCTTCCAACAGATAATCTCTTGACCCATGGCAGCACTACCTCCACAAGGCACTTGAGGAAGGCCTCTGTGTTGTGTTCCCTGTGAGGAAAGAAGTCCAGAAATTGTTGATGACGGTCTCACCTCATCAACAATTTCTGGAGTTCGTTCCTTATCTGAATTAACACAGTGATTTTTCCTGGCTGCCGTAGCTTGCAGTACAACATGCTGTTTTCAAAATTTCTGGCAGAGTAAATTGCGTCATGGTGCTTTTTTTTCTCACAGACGGTGCCCAACTGACTCTAGTAAAGTGTGCAGTCGACAAAATCAAAAACAAACAACGCGCATGCGCGAAATTAAAAATATAAAATGGCGACAATTTACACATCGTACACTCTTGTTACCGGTTGACATTTGTAAAATAATATGTTGCGACTGTTTTGTAAAATATTCATGCTGGAGAAAAGTTCGAAGTCACAGCAGCTGGTTAAAGCATATTTTCCGAGGGAAAAAAGCCATTGAAAAAAATTGAATAAAAGATCATTTAAAAAACAGAAAAGTTCTTATTGTATGCTTCTTCGAATTCATTACTTGAGCCTTTTAATATTTCCTTCATACAAATATAATAAATATATTTTTAACACTTTTTCTCTTATCCCTTAAATGATCTATTTTTTTTTCATTCGGGGTCCTGGGTATGACTATAAACTACATCCAGCAGCAAGGCGTCTTATCTGGAAGTTTTGAGGAGCGTGGAAGCACCTCTTAATTGCTGGTGTTCCCGGGCCCATCCTGGACCAAAGTGGTAGCAACTCCTAGGGTCATAGCTAATTTCTTTTCAAATTTACGTTCCTTCGTTCGTAATTTCTTTCATGATTTGCTTTCTAGCTTTCTTTCTTTCTTTCTTTTTTGTTTCTTTCTTTTTTACTTTACTTTCATTCTATCAATCTTTTCAAATTTACATTCTTTTTATGATTTGCTATCCTGCTTGCTTGCTTTCTTTCTTTCTTTCTTTCTTTCTTTCTTTACTTTCATTCTTTCACTCTTTTAAAATTTACATTCTTTTTATGATTTGCTATCTTTCTTTCTTTCTTTCTTTCTTTCTTTCTTTTCAAATTTTTTCAAATTTACATTCTTTTTATGTTCTGTCTCTATCTTTCTTTCTTTTCTTTCTTCCTTTATTTGTATTCTTTTCATTCATTCTTTTTTATGATTTTGCTATTTTTTTTCATTCTCTTTCTTTCTTTCTTTCTTTCTTTCTTTCTTTTCACTCTTTTTTTCATTTCTTTTCTGATTTCTATTCTTTCTTTCTTTCTTTTTTACTTTCGTTCTTTCAATCTTTTCAAATTTACATTCTTTTTATGATTTGCTTTCTTTCTTTCTTTCTTTCTTTCTTTCTTTCTTTCTTTCTTTCTTTCTTTTACACCCCCCCCACTTTTAAAACTTGCATTCGTTCATTCTCTGTTTCTTTTCTGATTTATATTCTTCCTCTTTTCCTTTACTTTTATTCTCTCTCTATTTTTGAATTTATATTCTTCCGTATATATCGTATAATATCGGTATTACGTCACATTTTTGCTATTGCTTTTGACACCGAATCAGAGTCTGTACTACCCGGCCAAATTTTTTGACTCACAATTACTATACCATTAAATTCTGAAAATATCCGTATTACTCGATCCAAGAATTGATTAATCTGACTGAAAGCAATATAAATGAATTATATCTTCTCATTCCTGAATCTCAGGAAAAAAAAGTTAATGTCCCCGGCTCCGCAAAAATAGTCTTTTATTTTTACTTAATAAACGGAAGGTGTTTTTTTTTTTTGTTTTTTTTTGCATGTATTATCCAATACTTCATCGGTGTGAACTGATCTCCGTTCGTCAGTGTTGCTTTTCACGCGCCGGCTGATTACACCGATACCCAATTTATTAAATGCAAGAAATAACTATGTCTACACGCTGAGGAACCCCGGAAATTCCACATTTATTCAACAGAGACATTGTGAATTGATTCAAATCAGTATAATTTTTTTCCCCAGACAGTCTTCTCTCATACAGCGCCAGCAAGCGATATCATATATAGTTAGGTAGTCATGATTCCTCATTTCAAAACTACTTTTCTTTGAGTTGGATGAGAAAGTGGTACTATATTTTAATACACTTCCTGTGTAAAAATCACTTTTGTCTTTTTTGTTTTTGTTGTTGCATGAGACTTTTAAAGCATTTCCTCTCTACTTTTCAGCGTCTCAGTTGTGAAACAAAGATTTTTTTTTTTGCATCATAAGAATGCAAGGATTACGATTGAAGTTGTATACAGTTTAGGTTTTTCTTTTCCTTGATTTCCATTTTTCCTTGTTCCATTCTACAAATCTTTTTTTTCTGATTTCAGTTTCCTGAATATTGGCATCGTTTAAGACCTTTACAAGAGCATGGAAGACATTTTCGTAGGTAAATAGCAGCAGTTTTACACTAGCGTTCACGCAATACAAGAATCAATGAATTATTTTGAACTTAACCGACTTCGTCCCTTTTTCAGAAGAACATTAGTTATCCGCAAGACTTATATATGAATACTTTGCATTCACTTAAATATGATTTAAGTTCATTTGTTGCCAGGCTCGCATTTAAATATTGATATGGCACGTTTACCATACGAAACCTGATGTCCTTTTTTGGTAAATTTGTGGCTCGATTAATGTACGCTTTATTCTAAGTTTTTTTTTACGCATTCTAAACATAAAGCATTTTCCCGCCTTGCTTGGAATGCTACTAGCAAGCAATGGGTTACAGAATGTAAGAGCAATAGTAAATAGGACTCTTTGGAGAAAGGATAAAGGGGATCAAAATCAAGGCATCCGAAGATGTCGATTGACATTACATTTGAATATTTGATGATTATAGCTATCAGAGAAACAAGTAAGAGGAAGGGAGTTCCACTGTCGGGAAGTGCAGGAGAAAGGTAAAAGAGGCGGTTACATTTAACTGTATTTAACTGTATCGACAGTGAAATGGTGGTTCAGGGAGGCCAAAGAAGTAGCACGCTCAAGTTCATGCTGTTGGGGCACCAGTGAAATTAGCTCGTCGGAGCAGTTACCATGAAAATATTTGTAGAAATTAGATAGGGAATCTACAGCACGTGTGTGAGAAAGTGACTGTAGACATGATGCCAGATCAGGACCTCCGTGCTTTGGATATAGTCCCCGAAAATTTTTGAAAAGAACTTCGAAACGTCATCAATGTTTATCCGCCATCGTTGCAGGTTGATCAGTGCTCTATAATTGCTATGCCTCTAGGAGATGGAGCAGCATCTGAATCCTCCATGTCTATATTAACCAGCCCGAGTGTCGGAATCTTGTTTACTAGTTGAATATGTGCCGTTCTGTTTGATGTATTTTTGTACTGCGTCCCATAAGTATTTATATGTTCCATCTCTTATTCCATAAGAGATGAATCTAGGAAGTGAATATTATGGGGATATGGAGGATGGATACTGATTGATCATAGACGTGATGAGGTGACGAGTATAGTGTTCTTCGAAGCATCCACACGAGTGTGTGTTCGACAATGTATCAATTCTTAGGAATAATGTATCGCAGTGGAATTTCCTTCCTGTCAATGTAGCAAAATGTGATTCAGTTCTGTGGATGCAGCAATGTCCAAACTGATGGAAATAAAAAAAAAATGGCTTTTGTCTGAACATCTACTATGGAATTAGATATAAAATACCAATGAGCTTACTACTTTGCGTCTGCGGGAAAAGTGAATGTAGGGTGGAAAATACAATCCTCATGTAAACGACTTTCAACTCCGTAAAAGTCGAAAAGTAAAGATTGAACAGGTTCAGTCCAGATATGGCAGCCATACTACATATGGCTCTTGTATATACCCTAGTGCTACAGCAAAATTGTCCAAAACGTGTAACAATTGTTAGATTAAGTTTTGTAACATTGTATCTTAGAAATGATTAAAGATATCTTACTGGAATTCTCCGCGGTTTTTATAACACTATTGAACTGTACTTTGAACAATAAGAACTGATTTATCTCTAAGTTACAATGATGATCCCTCTTGCTGTTGTGACCCCCTGATCTAGTTTTCCTCTCTAGGATTCCCCCTTTTTAAAACTTATTCACCGTTCTCTTGAAATGGTCTCTGAAAATGGAAGCCAGTCTATGAATGTTGGCACCATTACTGGAATCCTTAGTGATTTTTTACTCTCATCATTTCTCAGTTGGAAAGACGTATTAGAGTTGACACAAAACGATTTTAACCTGTTCATTTTCTAACTGAATAACTCAAAGTGTTTTTCAGTGATTCTTACGGCAAATGGTGTCAAGGTGGCTAAATGTTTTATCTGAAAATCTCGAAAAAAGAGACTCAGTTAGTTGAGTGTTTTTTTTTTATCTCATACTATTAAACGATTTGGACAATTTTGTTTTTACACTCGGTAGATCGATCATGGAAAAAAATCAAGTTCTTTCAGGTGTTTTTGCAAGGAACCGACTACGTTTCCATCATCTTTAACTGGATAGATCGAAATTTCACGAGTTCGACTTGAGGTATTGTGACCCAACAGATGTTCAAAGCAAGAAGATTCATTGAGAATGTGACCGTTATTCAAGACTTGAAAAAAAATCAAGGTCTTCTCTGTGATGATGGAATACTTTTCCTTTAATGTATTGAATGTTACTAGATAGTTTTCCGCCATTGCCTTTAGAGCCAAGCCTGACTAGATTTCAGCCACCAGGATCTGGTTATTTAGATTTTGGGGTATACTTCCATCAACTACATAATTATACTATAAATAAGTAATTTCAGTCAATATATGTAGACCGCAAATGGTAAGTATAACTCAAATAAACTCTTTCAGAAGGACGATTAGAAATAAGGAAATGTCCGATAGAATTAGTAAGTATAAAGAATGGTTATGATCTATAAAAATAAGAAATCGTTTTCTTTTAGGAAAATAAACGAAGCAAAGAAAAGAAAATGTAAAATTATCTCCAGAAAGTAATATCGAATGTAAAATAAAAAGATGCCCCAGATTTGCTTACTTGGACCAGTTTCAAAGCAATTAAAAGAGCAGACGAAAAAAATATCATTCAACGTACGTCGAACAGAGAAATTTGGCGAGACCTGATCACGAATGTCAAATGATATGGTAAGATAGAAAATGGCGATGATGTTGATGATGAAGAGAAAAAAAAAGTAATAGAGAAACATGGAATTGAGAAGTGGAAAGAAAGAAGACAAAAGTACAGAAATGTAGACGAAAGATATAAAGGAAAAGAGAGTAAAAGAAGATGGTTAAACAGAAATTAGATATGGCGATTACAACGAAGAGGAAGAGAAAAAAAGAATTAGTAACAAGGAACAGAATCGGAGAATGAAATGAAGAAAGAAGATAAAATACGGAGAGAAGTAAAAAAAAAAAAAGAGATTTTAAACGAAAAGAAAATAGAATGGAAAATTACAATAATGATGAATGGACAACGTAAGTTGCAAAAAGAAACACAAAAGAAATAAATTGGAAAGATAGAATGTAACATTTTATTTACTTTTTACGGAATATGAATTGAAGAAAAAAGTAAACTTTATTAATATCTTAAAATTTAGTAACTGGAAAAATAGGTAAACATCTTTTTTTAAAGATTTTTACCTTTTTTAAAATTCAGATTAAGATCTTTCACTCATTTCAACCCTAGAAAAGATGTATGGCCACTAAAAATATACATGCAATGCAAATCGCAATATACTGTCTTCATAATTTCTCTATTTTATTTTGCTCTTCTTTAAAAATATTTCATTTTTCTCATATTATTTCAACTCTAGTAACTAGATGGGAGAAAAGAGTAAAGGATCGGGAATTAAGAAGACAGTAGATAAGGACATTACATTTACATATTCGAAGATCAAAGTTGACTTGATTTTTACGTGTGAGAAGTGCGAGTGAAGAAACTGTTAGAATAGAACTTACGTTTACATCTAGCCATTTCAAACTAAAAAGGTTGAGATCTTGCTGCTAATCTCGTAATGGATTTAAATTCATAAAGTCGAGCTACTGTAGTGGAAAGTTCTTCAGAACAGTTATGAAGAATTTATATATGGAAAGTCACAGGCAAGATATGTTACAGTTTTGGGTAAGTAAAAGAAACAGAGATACCATTTGACGGATGATAACATTGCAGATTCTTATTTGGATTTTGGGAATCTCTAAATATACCCCAGAAGTTCCTGACCAGCTGTAACTGCAATATTCAGTGGATAGACGAATGGTTGACTTGTAAACATGTAAGATAAATTGTGGAATAAAATGGTCTTGCAAGACGGAATGAACCAAATATAATAGCAGCACACGTAGAAATTGATTTAGTCTTTGGTTTTGCACTTTCCATCTTCTGTTAATACGCTTCTCAGATATCTAAATTTTTACATTTTTGATTTTGGTATCTCCAATTTGTAATTTGATGTTTAGCTGTTCCCTTTTGCTAACAACTATGCCTTCTTTCTTCTTGCAGTGGATATTGAATCTTTGATTCTTGTTTTCCATCACTACATTATATAGGAGTTTTTTTCAGTATCCTTTCTATCGACACTGTGTTTTTTTTCTTTGAGTTTTGAACTTGCATGCTAGACATTTATTTTTGGCTAACGTACATGTTCTTGGTTCTTTCTTTTTTTATACCTTTTTTCCCTTTGGTACTGGTTTGAGTATTTGCAAATCAAGACACTGAAGGTTTTCCGAAGGAGTGTAGTTTCTTATACCTATAGGATTACTACTAACACTAATAATAATAATATATATATATATATATATATATATATATATATATATATATATATATATATATATATATATATATATATATATATATATATATATATATATATATATATATATATATATATATATATACATATATATATATATATATATATATATATATATATATATATATATATATATATATATATATATATATATATATATATATATATATATATATATACGAAAAGAAGGCTTCGGTTAAACTGGCGCCTGGAATATATAAGTTTATGCCAATAATATGCTGTCTTTTGTAGATTAATTGTCAATCTTCCATGGTTTATTATAATCTTTTTTTCATAGTTGTTAATTAGGTCTCTCCTTGTTTGATCGGCCGTTTCCTTCAACTAAGACATGTGATCCTCTTCGAATCAACCAATGCCATTCTCCCACTGGCGTCCTTAACTTCGGCTACATCAATTCGGAATATGATATCTAGATATTTACAATGGTCTTTAACAAAAGACCATATTATGAATTCGATATTTGGCGGAAAATATCATTAGATCCAAGTGGCACTGCTTAATCAAGAATGCATGCAAACCAGAAAGATGGGTCGCTGCAGCTGAGACACAAGGCGCCTGTTGATTTCGATAAGGACAATTTCCCGTCCTAGCGACACTTGTTATATCAGAATGGGGATTTCGCAAACAGATCGACGCTAAGAGACCCTGTTCCCCATGCCAATTACACACAAAGTGACTCTAATGCTGAAATCCTGTCTTTTCATGCTCATAATCGATGTTATTTAACTTTTAACAATGCGAAGAATTTCATTCTACTCCACGTGTTATGAAAAGCCTGTAATCGGACATACGACCGCTTTATATCACATACAGGTGCACACACACACACACACACACATATATATATATATATACATACATACATACACACACATATATACATATATATATATATATATACATATATATATATATATATTGTGGATTTTGGCAGTAATCCCTCTTTTATACAAGTTTCATTAAATACGACTGACAAGGTACTGCGGTAAGGTTTTTTTATTTAGTTTTTCTTGTGTTCTTAGGAGGCACGTTGGAAAATAGATAGCAGCTCGGACTGAGTAGTCGGGTTCGAATTCTAGTCGAATCTATTATTTTTACTTACCTGCTAATAGCCCATTTCTTCTCCACCCAGCTATGGGTAAATAGCAGGAAAAACCGTGTTCTATAGCCTTGGATGGCAACTGATCTTCTGCAGAAACGCAAACCTACTGCGGGAAAAAGAATCAGTCGTCGGCTTATTCTCCGTCCTTATCCACCTGTCCTGCTCCAGCGTCGTCTCCGATGGTTCGGGCACGCAGCTCGACGCCCGGAGGGAGAGCTCATCCGCGATGTACTTCTCCCTCATTCTCTTCCTGGATGGCGAAAACGTGTCGGTGGACAGCTGAGGACAATCAAGGATGACCTAGCAGTACATCGTGTCCACAAATAGTTGGTCTTCGACGATGTAATCGCGATTGGCTCGCCATTTCGTGTGACCTGGCTCAGAATCGGCGAGCGTGGGCAGCGATGTTCCGTGATGCTGTACTTGCTCGGGAGGAAGCCGGTTCAACCCGACCAGGGTGAAAACCGATACAAGAAGAAGAAGAGATTAATAGTTATTTATTATAAACTATTGCATTGGAACATACAAGTTACCACAACAATTCTATTCTCTGATGAGGCATTGGCAGGGCATAATGGTCGTGCGATCTAACAATGGGATTGTCAAGCACAATTATAATAGAATTAAACCATAATTTATGCTGATCCATATTTGAGAGATTCGTTTCAAATCAATACAAAATTAAATTATATATTGTTTATAATAAATATAACATTTGTAATTGATATATATGTATTATGTTATCTTGCTGTCAATTTTGTTTTTATAAATGTATTTTTGACTGGAAAACTGATATCAAAATTCAATATAGGTGGTAAAAAGTCACCAGTTCATGTCAAAGTTAGTTAGATTTGATCTTGACCATTCTTGCTTTTCTCACTTCAGGCTAATTCAATTTTCTTTCCAACTTTTTATTTATTTATTTATTTTTTTTGATCACATCAAAACGCGTATCTCATCGGAATAAATCAGAAAGAATAAAAGAAAAAGACGTATGCGCATGCGTTGTCGAAGTGGCCAGTCGAGCACTACAGCCACTCCGTCCTCACATTATGATTTTTAGCTCCACTCGAACTGAGGTATCTTTGTTTCGACGGACGTCTACGCATGAGTTCTTATTTGCTTTTTGTGTGTGTGTGTGTGTGTGTGCGTGAGCGTGCGTGCGTGTGTGTGTGTTTATGAATAATTGAAGCATGAATGACAGGCCGTTTGCTTTGACATGAATTTGAGTGCGCAGAACAAGTTTCCGTCTGGACAGGAACACTGAATTCTGGCGTCCAAGTCAACAGAAAATCAATATTTATTAATTTTTGATTTGTATTTACGTTGTGCTATTGGTATGTTTTTTTTTTTTAGCACAGTAAGGCACAACGTCTTCCAAGTAGAACAGATGTGAGTTCAAATCTCACCAGGGAATTTTTTTTTTTTTAGTTTTTTTCAGAAACGGAAATAACAAAAAACAAAACGGAAATAAAATACTTAAAAATATATATATCCTTTTAGGGCCTAGTTGTTCTGTTTATTGCAACCCAAGTTAAGTTGTCAATTTTCTTTGGTTTGTTTATTGGTTTTAATTTGTTCAGGTTTTATTTTATTTTATTCATATATAGAATATTTCGTTTTGATTGTGGGTGGGGAAGTTAAAAAGATACTACTTATTTTCAGGGAGAAAATGGAAGAGAAAAAATAAGAAGAAAATATAGAAGTGTTTAACGTATCCCACCAATACCTCATAAATAATGAGCTATTCCGTTTTGATCGTGTGGAAAGAGGGAAAAGGGCGCTACTTGGTTTCAGTGAGAAAATCAATGAGGCAAAGAAAGACTGGAAGATAGAGGTCTTTAACTGCTGTTTTAGTGAAATGGAAAAAAAAAGGTATCATTTTCAAATCTTTTCATTTGTACCCCTTTAATTCTTAAAATAACGACCAGCGTTCATATTTATGATTGTTATTGCAGCACTTTGTTAAAGTTTTTAAGCTCAAATATTTAACGATGCGATAGGGGAATTTATACTGATATTTTATTGTCGTAGAACTCACCACGAGCTTGCTTAATCATTACCTTAAAAATTAAGAATTAAGATTCATCAAAAATTTCAAATAGAAAAACAGTGCAATTTTAACGGGTTGAAATTAGTAAACATTCATTCTCTTGTGCTCGTGTGCTTTTTCTGTAAATATTTTCATGGCAATTGTTTTAATGAGCTTTACTCTTTGGTACATCGACCTCATGAATATAAACGGGGTAATAGATCGGCAACTAGGTTTTACTATTGAAATACGTACATGGGAGGAGTAGCAGTGGTCGGCAGCGGAGATACGTGTCACGTTTCGAGCATTTGGAATCGTTTCTGAAAAGGAAATCGCAGTTGAACGAATTCGCAATTAGAGAAGCAGTGAGACTTTCTTGACGAGGGCGTTCCTGAGATTTGTGGAGAGATGTAAACTTTAATGTCAAAGATTTGGGAAGACACGCTCTCCATAAACAACTACAGATCATCACTAGATTACCACCAGGTACCAGGTGCGAACATACAATTTCAATAATAGTAATCACATGATCAAGAACAAAGGAACAGCAACAACAACAATCAATAATAATAATAATAATAATAATAATAATAATAATTTACTTCAGTATAAAACATATGGGACTCTGATGGTATTTTGATCATTTCCCCTAGGTGGGACATTAGTAATTTACATTTTATAATTATTTTCATGGATTGAGATTTCGATGATTTCTGGTTATTTTTTTCAAAATATGTACCTTAAGGTGTTCGTCGAATTTGCAGTCGATCATGAAAAATGTTCATCTCGTTCTCTTGAATTAATTAATCAACTGAGAGACACAATAATAATAATAATAATAATAATAATAATAATAATAATAACAAATTAGAGATCGCACACGTAAAGGTGCTTCCTTATTGATATGGCAGTCCCTCCAGACTGCAATGCACCTTTGGAGATCTTCAAAAAGCTATCAAAATGCAAGGACCTTGAAATAGAAATCTCAGAAATGCGGCACATTGGAACACCAACAATCGCCGCTGTATTTGGAGCCCTCGGGTTGGTTGGAAAAGATTCCAGTAAACTAATTGAAGGGATTCCTGGAAGCCCATGCCTTAAAGAAATACAAAAAAAGTGTTCTCACGAGTACAGCCCACACCTTACGAAGGGCTTTGTCATTTTTTTTTTGCAGTGGAAAACGTCATCATGCCATTTCTAACCTTAGGTTCCTGGGTAGGACCCGGAAAGAAATGAGTACACGTCAGAAATCAAAGGAAATAAATTAATAATAATAATGTTCTTGAGTAGAGCCCGCATCTCGCCAAGGGTTTATCTATATAAAATATGTGTGTGTTTTATTATTTTATTTTTTAAATTGGTAAATGAAAAATGTCATAATGCAATTTCTGACCTTGGGCGGGACTCGGAAAGAAATGTATACAAAGCAGAAATGAAAAGAAATAATAATAATAATAATAATAATAATAATAATAATAATAATAGCCCATGCCTCAAAGAAATACAAAAAATTGTATTGCCAAGTACGGCCCCTACCTGACGAAAGGCTTTACCTATGTAAAATATGTGCGATTTATTCTTTAAAACTGCTCACTAGAAAATGTCATTTCTGACGTTAGGTCTTTGGGAGGGTCCCGGAAAGAAATATGTATACACCAAAAACCAAAGGAAATAAAGCAGCAGTATTATTATTATTATTATTATTAGTAGTAGTAGTAGTAGTAGTAATAATAATAATGTTAATAATAATAATAATAATAGTGGAGAAATGCTTGCGAATTACTAAGCGCAAATACTGAAAAATTGTGTTGATACCAAATGCAGATTCCGTGATAAATTTCCAGAAACCATTCATCTTCTTGTATCACAGGCGGAACTATGGAGGAACAAACTCACATGGGACTCCTGGAACGTATTGTTTCATCCACTGCACCTAAAACTGGGCCTTATGAAACAATTTTTCACAGCTCTAGATAAGATTCCCGATTTCAAGTCCGTTCAAGACGTACTTCCCATAGCTATGTGCGGTATTGGTCAAAGCAAGTGTCTTCTTCGGACTACAAATAAAGATCATAGAGTTCAAGGAATTCTCCAAGAAGCTCAATAGGACGAAGAAAGCAGCGTGGAACAGGGATTCCTGGGGAACCACAAGGCCAAATAATACGTGAAGCTAGTTGGGCGCGATGTCTCTCAAAATCCTTTCCCCTTAACGCTCATCTTGATATTAGAGGAGAACATGGCGCGTACTGAGGGAAACAAGGTGACCGGTTCCATCTGGACACACTGGACGTTGAACGACGCTCGGCAAGATCATATGATAGGAGGCTATATATGGGGGTTGATTCAGGGATGTAATTTGTAGTATAAGCGTAAATCACGAAAACCTACGCGCTTCAAATTTTTTGTGTTCTCTCTTACATAATCCTAGAATAAATAAATGCTACTTTGAATCATATGTTGTTTTGTTTCTACTTTGAATGAACGAGAATGTTCGCATTCGCCAGTTTTCCCAATAGGAAGAGGTGAATTTCAGAAATATCATTATCCTGATCACAAAGCAAACTTTGAAGGGAATATTAGCCATTTATCATATCTTATATATATATATATATATATATATATATATATATATATATATATATATATATATATATATATATAAAAAGTGAACATAGAAGTCAACACTAAGAGGTGACAGTCTGTTTCATGTTATATGCAATCGTCAGGCCACCGAAACCTGACGATTGCATCTAGCATGAAAGTTCACTTTTATATTTCCACACGATCTATCTCTGATATTGAGTACTTTATCCCATAAATATATCACATTTTAAGACTATATTTCTTATATATATATATATATATATATATATATATATATATATATATATGCAAATAAGAAATATGAATTGCTACTCAAGGACAAAAATCATGGTACACAGTTATCAGTAAAACAGTTTTTTCCAAACAAGTGACATTTGTATAAAAACTTTTATATTTTTATACCTGCAAACAATTTTATAACATATTCTGAAGAAGGCAGACATACTGTCGAAATAATGCTGAACATCGTCAAACGCTATTTCTTTTCTTTCTTTTTGCAAATCCCGCCCTTCGCTAAGATTTGCATTATTATTATTATTATTATTATTATTATTATTGATTTTGTTTTGCTATTATTATTATATGTTGGCTAAGAAAAGTTTTGTGAAGACTCACATTCAATCAACTCTAGAGATAACCTCCAGATAACCTCCAGATAATATGCAAATGATTCAAATAAGACTGCAACAACAACAGTGATACTATTAGTATTACTACTCTTAATATTATTATTATTTGACAAGCATGTTTAATGTTACCTTTTACCAAAACGTTAAAACACTTTAGCTCTACCAGTAACATTACTCTGTGTAAAAAGTAACTAGTAATATGGCGTTGGTATAATGAAATATGTGACAATGGTGAAAATAAGGTACATGATTATAGTGATAAAATGTTGTGGATACTGTTTTGAAGGAAAGAGTACCATGTTTTAGTACAAATATTTTTTTCGCGATCGAATAACTTGGAGCAAATTAGAGATCTAAAACACCATGGCTATTGTAACATATTCTTACCCTGTTCCATTCTTGTCCTTATGAGAATCAAAAGTGAACCCCAGTAGACTGGAAAATGGGAAAATGATTCGATAATTACTGCACCTGTAGTGGTTTGGGTATGAACACTTTTTTTTTTGCCCGCGACGTTAAAATATGTGTTGAATTGTGTTTTTGACCGATTACTTCAAAAAGAAGAGAAAACAAGACAGAAGGCAATAAGAGATTGCAGCGATAACACTGACAGGAAACATTGGAATTTTTTTAAAATCATTTCACTATAAGCAAGGTAATAAAGCCAATATGACTCAGTGACTTACTGAATGCGAAATGATAAGAGAAAAAAAGAACAATAAAAGAACGGAAATTAAGAATACAAAAGAAAATGATTAAGAGTGCATTTAATTTTTGCAAGATCAAATTTGACTAGAAAGCAAGATGACTTGGGGATTTCCACAAAACGAGAAGTACGAGAGAGCCAACTTATCACAGAACTTATCTATCTATTTCAAATATAAAATGACGAGACCTATCTGCCAATCTAGTAGTGCGCTTAAATTCTTAAAGTCGAGGTATTAAATAGAAAAACTCATCAGAACAGTTACTATGAACATATTTATGGGGAAGGCAGAGTGAAGATAGGTAACGACGGTGGTAGTGTGCTTTCCTTCTGCTTCCATCTCCTTCCTCTTAAAGTCCAGAAGACCATAACAGATTGCCGAGATAACCTAGATAAGAGACCCCAGAATGGAATGAGAAGCAGGTGAGAAACGGAAATACATCCAGATATCTAGCATTTTTAAAAGAGCACAACGCAATTATTGGTGCCATCAGAATTCTATTGGGAAATCTTGGCAGCAGATTAAAATACTGAAATGTCAATATATATATATATATATATATATATATATATATATATATATATATATATATATATATATATATATATATATATATATATATATATATATATATATTGTTTCTACACTTTTACTGTTTCTTATCATTTTTTTTACACCCACGATGTCATCTGCTATATATATATATATATATATATATATATATATATATATATATATATATATATATATTTGTTTCTACACTTTAACGTTTCTTACCATTTTTTTTACATCCACGATGTCATCTGCTGGTTTGTTAGCTTATTTGAGTGAGCGTTATCATGGGAAAAACTGGTTCGAAAGTAGAAGTGTCACATATTTTGAGTCTAGACGGAAGCCATACATTCGTTCAAGATTGTTTATATTAAATTAATATTTCTAGAAAATAAACAACAAATGTTGAAATAAAAAGGCTATAATAATAAAAAAAAAATTTAATATGTCTATTATTTACACTGGTTACATGCTGACTATTGCCCTCATGTATCTTAGTATATATATATATATATATATATATATATATATATATATATATATATATATATATATATATATATAATATAGATAACTAAATTTTTGATTTCCTAATAATCAAATCAATCTCGAGGGAAAAAAAAATGTTTTAAAAAAGAAAAGAGATACAAACATGAACTTCTACCGACAAAAAATCGCACAGATGCAGGTCTGAAGCCCAAACAACTAACTTTCAAAAGCGCTCAACAACCGTTAAAGCGCCTAGTAGATTTTATTCAGTGCGAACGAAAAACGATCGTCAGAAAGATTCATCCGTTTAGGTGAAACCTGGGTAGGTTTGTCTGGCTCACTAGGTTTATCTATCTATCTATCTATCTATATATATATATATATATATATATATATATATATATATATATATATATATGTTCTCAATTCAGAGTTTTCAGCAAGGCCACCATATATGAAAACAGTATTCAATGCATGGCTGAATGGTAGATTTATTTATAGGTTTATTGTTAGAGATACAAATATTTAAGTAAATGCTCAATTTGTAATAAACAGTATTAACAACATTTACCGACCTGAATGTCCGAGGACAGAAGAGGTCAAGTCTCCTCAAAAAGAAAAGGCAAGATAAACCCAAATCAATCCTTACCAGACAAAATAAGATTGAAAAGACTATTTTCATTGACACTTGAAATAAATTGGCCAGTCTAAAGCAGCTCTCAGAATTCTAACGGGAAATCTGTAATCAGAAACAGATGATTCAGAACTGTCAAGCGTAGTCTGTGGATAACACTTGCCGTCTAACCTGACATCTACCGTATAATGACAGAAGGTCACGATATCTTCAGTGATTAGGTCTGTATGGAATAAAGAAAGGTAGAAAAGTCGTCTTGCTTCGTGAAGAAACTTAGCAGAATTTTGTAAGTGACAAATATTGAAGTTGATATACGCCCATATCTCAAACGGAACAAGTGACTTCCTCTAACCCCAAATTGATAGGTGACCGAGTGGTCAACATGCCATATTTATTTATTTAGTTCAGCTTTAAGAAAACGAGTATGGCATACTTATTCGGATCGTGTTAGTTTTGCTGTTAAGAAATTTGTTTCAATGTGTCGTGCCAGACAACATTTCTAAGCAAAATCCATCTGGCACATAATTTTTTTTATCGATTTCATCCCAAGCAAAGCAATTAAGCCACTTAGACACAAAGGTTTACTATTTCACCCAGTATCATTAAAAAAGTCTACGAAAATTACGTTTTTGATTTTTAAAGTTCTAAAAAACGTGTGCTGGATATTTAAAATTCTCTCTTTGGACCCCAATTAATATAGCAAATGCCACAAAAAATTTGAATACTGAGCATCCCTAATATTCCGTATTATTAAGGCTCTTCCCAGTGATCCAATAAAAAAAAAAAACACATTCATGATCGTGTGGACACTAATGCGCCATTATTGAAACATATTTAATATATATTTTCAGTAAAACCGGTTTAAGAAATATAACAGTAAAATTATTTAAAATCGAAAAAAATCTTTTACACTTAAAATATTCCACTATCCAACCAAGCAAAGCTTTTCATCTTACTTTCCAGAGTTCGCAGGTGAGATTCCCT
>CAHIKZ030000237.1:0-5000 GCA_903632075.3 Acanthosepion pharaonis | reverse complement strand
TATTTACTATATTATCTGTCTATACTGATCACTATACGGATCACTATTTCTACACTATCCTCTATTATTATACGGATCGCTATTCTTTATACTATTTACTATATTATCTGTCTATACTGATCACTATACGGATCACTATTTCTACACTATCCTCTATTATTATACGGATCGCTATTCTTTATACTATTTACTATATTATCTGTCTATTTCATATTGATCACTATAATCTATCACTATTTCTATTTCACTTATCCTATTATTATTATACGGATCGCTATTCTTTATACTATTTACTATATTATCTGTCTATACTGATCACTATACGGATCACTATTTCTACACTATCCTCTATTATTATACGGATCGCTATTCTTTATACTATTTACTATATTATCTGTCTATAGTGATCACTATACGGATCACTATTTCTACACTATCCTCTATTATTATACGGATCGCTATTCTTTATACTATTTACTATATTATTATGTCTATAGTGATCACTATACGGATCACTATTTCTACACTATCCTCTATTATTATACGGATCGCTATTCTTTATACCATTTACTATATTATCTTGTCTATACTGATCACTATACGGATCACTATTTCTACGCTATCTATTATTATATTTGATCGCTATTCTTTATACTATTTACTATATTATTCTGTCTATAGTGATCACTATACGGATCACTATTTCTACTCCTCTATTATTATACGGATCGCTATTCTTTTATACTATTTACTATATTATTTGTCTATAGTGATCACTATACGGATCACTATTTCTACTATCCTCTATTATTATACGGATCGCTATTCTTTATACTATTTACTATATTATCTGTCTATAGTGATCACTATACGGATCACTATTTCTACACTATCCTCTATTATTATACGGATCGCTATTCTTTATACTATTTACTATATTATCTGTCTATAGTGATCACTATACGGATCACTATTTCTACACTATCCTCTATTATTATACGGATCGCTATTCTTTATACTCCATATTATCACTATACGGATCACTATTTCTACTATCCTCTATATACGGATCGCTATTCCATTTATCCACTATATTATCCTCTATAGTGATCACTATACGGATCACTATTTCCTATTCCTCTATTATTATACGGATCGCTATTCTTTATACTATTTACTATATTATCGTCTATAGTGATCACTATACGGATCACTATTTCTACACTATCTCTATTATTATACGGATCGCTATTCTTTATACTATTTACTATATTATTCGTTATACCGATCACTATACTATCGGATCACTATTTCTACGCTATCCTCTATTATTATACGGATCGCTATTCTTTATACTATTTACTATATATTATCTGTCTATAGTGATCACTATACGGATCACTATTTCTACACTATCCTCTATTATTATACGGATCGCTATTCTTTATACTATTTACTATATTATTCGTCTATAGTGATCATCACTACGGATCATTCTTTATTTCTACGCTATCCTCTATTATTATACGGATCGCTATTCTTTTATACTATTTACTTATATTATCTGTCTATAGTGATCACTATACGGATCACTATTTCTACTGGACGCTATCCCTTATACTATTATTATTATCTGTCTGATCACTATTCATTATTTCTATTTACTATATTACGGATTATTCTTTCTATTACTATATTACTATACGGATCACTATTTTCTACGCTATCCTCTATTATTATACGGATCGCTATTCTTTATACTATTTACTATATTATCTGTCTATAGTGATCATATACGGATCACTATATCCTCTATTATTATACGATCACTATTTACTACGCTATCCTGTCTATTATTATACGGATCGCTATTCTTTATACTATTTATTCTATTATCTGTCTATACTACTGATCACTATACGGATCACTATTTCTACGCTATCCTCTATTATTATACGGATCGCTATTCTTTATACTATTTACTATATTATCTGTCTATAGTATCACTATACGGATCACTATTTCTACACTATCCTCTATTATTATACGGATCGCTATTCTTTATACTATTTACTATATTATCTGTCTATAGTGATCACTATACGGATCACTATTTCTACGCTATCCTCTATTATTATACGGATCGCTATTCTTTATACTATTTACTATATTATCTGTCTATAGTGATCACTATACGGATCACTATTTCTACACTATCCTCTATTATTATACGGATCGCTATTCTTTATACTATTTACTATATTATCTGTCTATACTGATCACTATACGGATCACTATTTCTACGCTATCCTCTATTATTATACGGATCGCTATTCTTTATACTATTTACTATATTATCTGTCTATAGTGATCACTATACGGATCACTATTTCTACGCTATCCTCTATTATTATACGGATCGCTATTCTTTATACTATTTACTATATTATCTGTCTATACTGATCACTATACGGATCACTATTTCGGATACGCTATCCTATATTATCTGTCTATTATTATACGGATCGCTATTTCTTTCCCTATTATTATACTATTTTTATACTATATTATTATCTGTCTATAGTGATCACTATACGGATCACTATTTCTACGCTATCCCTATTATTATACGGATCGCTATTCTTTATACTATTTACTATATTATCTGTCTATACTGATCACTATACGGATCACTATTTCTACATATCCTCTATTATTATACGGATCGCTATTCTTTATACTATTTACTATATTATTCTGTCTATAGTGATCACTATACGGATCACTATTTCTACACTATCCTCTATTATTATACGGATCGCTATTCTTTATACTATTTACTATATTATCTGTCTATACTGATCACTATACGGATCACTATTTCTACGCTATCCTCTATTATTATACGGATCGCTATTCTTTATACTATTTACTATATTATCTGTCTATAGTGATCACTATACGGATCACTATTTCTACACTATCCTCTATTATTATACGGATCGCCATTCTATTTACTATATTATCCACTACTACTATTCACTATTTCTGTCTATTATTACGGATGATCTTTTACTATTTACGGATCCTATGGGATCTATTTCTACGCTATCCTCTATTATTATACGGATCGCTATTCTTTATACTATTTACTATATTATCTGTCTATAGTGATCACTATACGGATCGCTATTTCTACGCTATCCTCTATTATTATACGGATCTTTATACTATTTTACTATATTATCTGTCTATACTAGATCACTATACGGATCCCACTATTTCTACGCTATCCTCTATTATTATACGGATCGCTATTCTTTATACTATTTACTATATTATCTTCTATACTGATCACTATACGGATCACTATTTCTACACTTTATCTCTATCCACGGATCACTATTATACTATACGGATCACTTTACCGCACTATTTCTTTATACGGATCCTTTCGCTATACTATATTATCTACATCTATAGTGATCACTATACGGATCACTATTTCTACGCTATCCTCTATTATTATACGGATCTTCTATTCTTTATACTATTTACTATTATCTGTCTATAGTGATCACTATACGGATTCCTATTTCTACGCTATCCTCTATTATTATACGGATCGCTATTCTTTATACTATTTACTATATTATTCGTCTATAGTGATCACTTCATATTTCACTATTTCATCTCTATTATTATACGGATCGCTATTCTTTATACTATTTACTATATTATTCGTCTATACTGATCACTATACGGATACTATTTCTACGCTATCCTTATTATTATACGGATCCATTCTTTATACTATTTTACTATATTATCTGTCTATACTGATCACTATACGGATCACTATTTCTACGCTATCCTCTGTATTATACGGGATCGCTATTCTTTATACTATTTACTATATTATCTGTCTACTGATCATATACGGATCACTATTTCTACGCTATCCTCTATTATTATACGGATCGCTATTCTTTATACTATTTACTATATTATCTGTCTATAGTGATCACTATACGGATCACTATTTCTACGCTATCCTCTATTATACGGATCGCTATTCTTTATACTATTTACTATACGGATTATTTTCGTCTATAGTGATCACTATACGGATCACTATTTCTACGCTATCCTCTATTATTATACGGATCGCTATTCTTTATACTATTTACTATATTATCTGTCTATAGTGATCACTATACGGATCACTATTTCTACACTATCCTCTATTATTATACGGATCGCTATTCTTTATACTATTTACTATATTATTCTGTCTATAGTGATCACTATACGGATCACTATTTCTACACTATCCTCTATTATTATACGGATCGCCATTCTTATACTATTTACTATATTATTCGTCTATAGTGATCACTATACGGATCACTATTTCACACTATCCTCTATTATTATACGGATCACTATTCTTTATACTATTTACTATATTATCTGGTTCTATACGGACGCTATCACTATTTCTACGCTATCCTCTATTATTATACGGATCGCTATTCTTTATACTATTTACTATATTATTCGTCTATAGTGATCACTATACGGATCACTATTTCTACACTATCCTCTATTATTATACGGATCGCTATTCTTTATACTATTTTACTATATTATTGGTCTATAGTGATCACTATACGGATCACTATTTCTACACTATCCTCTATTATTATACGGATCGCTATTCTTTATACTATTTACTAGATTATCTGTCTATAGTGATCACTATACGATCACTATTTCTACATATCCTCTATTATTATACGGATCCTTTATTCTTTATACTATTTACTATATTATCTGTCTATAGTGATCACTATACGGATCACTATTTCTACTATCTCTATTATTATACGGATCGCTATTCTTTATACTATTTACTATATTATTCTGTCTATAGTGATCACTATACGGATCACTATTTCTACACTATCCTCTATTATTATACGGATCGCTATTCTTTA
>CAHIKZ030000236.1:2700000-2705000 GCA_903632075.3 Acanthosepion pharaonis | reverse complement strand
CGGCTTATCAACCCTTAGCAGGTTATTTAAAGCCAGGAAATAGTTTTACATTTTGTAGGGTTGGTGGGGGGATAATCATGATTTAGTGATCTAAGTTTTACTAATTAACCGATACCCGGCCGGGGTGGGGGTGGGGGTTTAGAGGAGAAGAGGTGGATTCATGCCTTTCCCAAGGCTATTTGCGCGTAAGTGAATATAAAGAACGCAACATGATTTTGAACTCGGCTCTCCGAAAAACAATTTCGAACCATTAACCATTAAACTAGCCTCACATTCAAGCTTACAGCGCCTGGTATTTGCAAACGGACACCCATCTAGTTACTGACGGGGCTAGATGTTGCTTAACTTTAGTTATCTTACGGGAAGCTGTGTTTCAACGTGATTTCGCCTTAAGCATGAAAGAATGACTGAAAGCGTGTGTGAACCGGAGAAAATATGAATTTACGAGGGAGGGAAAGAAAGAAAGAAAGAAAGAAAGAAAGCATGTGTATGAGAAAGAGGGAGGGAAAGAAAGAAAGAAAGAAAGAAAGAAAGAAAGCATGTGTATGAGAATGAAAGAAAGAAAGAAAGAAAGAAAGAAAGAAAGAAAGCATGTGTATGAGAAAGAGGGAGGGAAAGAAAGAAAGAAAGAAAGAAAGAAAGCATGTGTATGAGAAAGAGGAGGGAAAAAAGAAAGAAAAGAAAGAAAGAAAGAAAGCATGTAAGGAGAAAGAAGGAGGGAAAGAAAAAAGAAAGAAAGAAAGAAAGAAAAATGTACGAGAAAGGGGGGGAGAGAAAGAAAGAAAAGAAAGCATGTGTAAGGAGAAAGAGGGAGGAGAGAAAGAAAGAAAGAAAAGCATGTGTAAGAAAGAAAGAGGGAAAGAAAGAAAGAAAGAAAAGAAAGAAAGAAAGAAAGCATGTGTATGAGAAGAGAGAGAGGAAAGAAAGAAAGAAAGAAAGAAAGAAAGAAAGAAAGAAAGAAAGCATGTGTATGAGAAAAGAAAAGAAAGAAAAGAAAGAAAGAAAGCATGTGTATGAGAAAGAAAAGAAAGAAAGTATGTATGAGAAAGAGGGAGGGAAAGAAAAGAAAGAAAGAAAGAAAGAAAGAAAGAAAGAAAGAAAGCATGTGCATGAGAAAGAGGGAGGGAAAGAAAGAAAGAAAGAAAGAAAGCATGTATGAGGAAAAAGAGGGAGGGAGAGAAAGAAAGAAAGCATGTGTATGAGAAAGAGGGAGGGAAAGAAAGAAAGAAAGAAAAGAAAGAAAGAAAGAAAGCATGTATGAGAAAGAGAGAGGGAAAAGAAAGAAAGAAAGAAAGAAAGAAAGAAAGAAAGAAAGGAAGAAAGAAAGAAAGCATGTGTATGAGAAAGAAAGAAAGAAAGAAAGAAAGAAAGCATGTGTATGAGAAAGAAAGAAAGAAAGCATGTGTATGAAAAGGAGGAAAAGAAAAGAAAGAAAGAAAGAAAGAAAGAAAGAAAGAAAGTAAGAAAGAAAGAAAGAAAGAAAGTGCATGAGAAAGAGGGAGGGAAAGAAAGAAAGAAAGAAAGAAAGCATGTATGAGAAAGAGGAGGAAAAAAAAGAAAGAAAGAAAAGAAAGAAAAGCAAGTGTAGAGAAAGAGGGGGGAAAAGAAAGAAAAAAGAAAAGAAAGCATGTAAGGAGAAAGAGGAGGGAAAGAAAGAAAGAAAGAAAGAAAGCATGTGTATGAGAAAGAAAGAAAGAAAGAAAGAAAGAAAGAAAGAAAGAAAGCATGTGTATGAGAAAGAGGGAGGGAAAGAAAGAAAGAAAGAAAGAAAGAAAGAAAGAAAGAAAGCATGTGCATGAGAAACAGGGAGGGAAAGAAAGAAAGAAAGAAAGAAAAGCATGTGTATGAGAAAGAAAGAAAGAAAGAAAGAAAGAAAGAAAGTGTATGAGAAAGAGGAGGAAAAAAAAAGAAAGAAAGAAAGAAAAGAAAGCATGTGTGAGAAAGAAGGAGGGAAAGAAAGAAAGAAAGAAAGAAAGAAAGCATGTGTATGAGAAAGAAAGAAAGAAAGAAAGAAAGAAAGAAAGAAAAGAAAGAAAGAAAGAAAGAAAGAAAGCATGTATGAGAAAGAAAGAAAGAAAGCATGTGTATGAGAAAGAGGGAGGGAAAGAAAGAAAGAAAGAAAGAAAGAAAGAAAGAAAGAAAGAAAGCATGTGCATGAGAAAGAGGGAGGGAAAGAAAGAAAGAAAGAAAGAAAGAAAGAAAGCATGTGTATGAGAAAGAGGGAGGGAAAGAAAGAAAGAAAGAAAGAAAGAAAGAAAGAAAGCATGTGTATGAGAAAGAAAGAAAGAAAGAAAGAAAGAAAGAAAGCATGTGTATGAGAAAGAGGGAGGGAAAGAAAGAAAGAAAGAAAGAAAGCATGTGTATGAGAAAGAGGGAGGGAGAGAAAGCGAGAGAATGGGAGTGTGGTGGTGGTGGTGGTATTGGTGGTGATGGCGGTTTTCCAAGCGTAGATGTGGCACATGGGCTAAAAGTACGGGGAACCCAGTGAGGGTCGAACTTACGATTCAGTCGTAAATGATCTTGCGAATCAAGCTCGTTAACCATTACACCATGTCGAGGTGCACACAGGGAACTTGATCTCGCAGAAGGCGGAAAACATAGAGCCATCCAGTAAGGATCGAACTCACTATTCAGTCGTAATTCATATTCTCGCAAGATAAGCTCGTTAACCATTACACCACGTCGAAGTGTGATCTGGAGTGATAAAATGTGTGTGTGAAATTGAGATAAAAGCGTGATAAAGAGAACGTTAGAGAAGGAAAGAAAGTGTGTATGTGACAGAGAAAGAGCGAGAAAATCTATGTGTATGTGTGTGTTTTTGCGTGAGCAAGAAAGAGAGAGAGAGGAGAGAGAAAGAAAGTGTATGAAATAATAGAGAAAAACAGAGTGCGTCTGAGAGAGACAGACAGAATGTAGTCGTGCACGTGTGTGCGTGTGTGTGTGTGTGTGTGAGAGAGAGAGAATATCTACATATGTGTTTGTGAGTGTGAGTGTGCGTGTGTAAAAGCAAGAGAGAGAGAAAAAAGAGAGAGAGGGAAAGAGGAAGAGGAGGATGAAGAGGAGGGATTAAAAAAGCCGAGAGAGAGAGAGGGGGGAAAGAGGAGGAAGTGGAGGAAGAGGAGTGATTAAAAAAAGACGAAAGAGAGATAGAGAGATGAAAAGAGAAGGAGAATGAAGGAAAAAAGGAAAGAGGAAAAGAAAGGAGGAGGAGGAGGGAGAAGAAGAAGAAGAAGAGGAGTGATTAAAAAAGCCGAGAGAGAGAGGGGGAAGAGGAGGAAGTAGAGGAAGAGGAATGATTAAAAAAGCCGAGAGAGAGAGAGAGAGAGAGAGAGGAGGAAAGAGGAGGAAGTGGAGGAAGAGGAGTGATTAAAAAAGACGAGAGAGAGAGAGAGATGGAAAGAGAAGGAGAATGAAGAAAGGAGGGATTAAAAAAGAGAGAGAGAGAGAAAGGGAGAAAGAAGAAAAGAAAGGAGGAGGAGGAGAAGAAGAAGAAGAAGAAGAAGAAGAAGAAGAAGAAGAAGAAGAAGAAGAAGAGTGATTAAAAAAGCCGAGAGAGAGGGGGAAGAGGAGGAAGTAAAGGAAGAGGAGTGATTAAAAAAGCCGAGAGAGAGAGAGAGAGAGAGAGAGAGAGAGAGAGAGAGAGAGGAGGAAAGAGGAGGAAGTGGAGGAAGAGGAGTGATTAAAAAGAGAGAGAGAGATGGAAAGAGAAGGAGAATGAAGAAAGGAGGGATTAAAAAAGCAGAATGAGAGGGAGAGAGAGAGAGGAAGGGAGAGAGAGGAAAAGAAAAGGAGGAGGAGGAGGAGAAGGAGAAGGAGGAGGAGGAAGAAGAAGAGGAGGGATTAAAAAAAGTCGAATATGAACGAGAGAAGGAATCATTAAAAAATAAACGAATTTTTCCCACATAAGTTTAAGCGCAATAAACATGAAGATAAAAGCACGAAAAATATAATAAAATAGAAAGAAAAGAAAATAAGTGGGTAAGAATAAAGAAAAAAAAAATGAAATGAGAGGGAGTAGGCAAAGAGAGAGACAGACAGAGAGAGACAGAGAGAGACAGAGAGAAAGAAAAAAATAAGCACAAAAATGTTAAGGACTTTACCCCACCCGTTTGGATTTAGATATTAACTGTAGCCTATGACCTAGAATCCGAACTGCGGCCCTATTCAAAAAATGTCCTGGTGAGAAATACTATTTTTTTTTAACCGGGTCCATAGTCCGCCCCGCTCTGCTAAGAAATCATGAGAAGCTATACATTTATCAGAGACACAAATCTGCGACGTAGTCAACCGTTTTGCACAATCTAAAATAAAGAAAAGAAATGAGGCCAAGTAATAATTTTTAGGTTGATGGCTTCGGACCATCTGCAGGCCATCAGGGGCTGACCTTGTGCGTGTGAATAAATATGTGACTATTCGTCTGTATACACAGACACACACACACACACACGCAGACATACATATATATATATATATATATATATATATATATATATATATATATATATATATATATATATGAAGTGTAAAAAAGTTTACTTGGGATGCGTTTCGCCTTTTCAGGGACTTCATCGGACTAAATTTGTTGGTACAACTGCATATGCGCTCGAACGAGGGGTGCTGTGGATTTTAGAAATTTTTTTTTTTTATATCTAACCGAATACGTTTGGAGTCTTTTTTTTTTCTTTTCTTTCCATCACATTTGTTAGTAGGTATCCCACACTATGATAATTGATACCTACTAACAAAAGGGATGGGAAAAGAAAGGAAAAGATTCTAAATAAATACGTCTTGATGTAAAAAAAAAAAAAAATCTAAAATCCACAGCACCCCTCGTTCGAGCATGCGCATAAAAAATTTAGTCCGATGAAGGCCTGAAGTTATGAAACACGTCACAAGTAAACATTTTGTACTTTGTCATACAATTCCCCCAATATTGTTCTTGGCATAAATATCGTTATCTCTCTCTCTCTCTCTATATATATATATATATATATATATAT
>CAHIKZ030000236.1:2692500-2695000 GCA_903632075.3 Acanthosepion pharaonis | reverse complement strand
TAGTCCATTATTTACGAGGTATTGGCAGGGAGTGACGGTCGTGCGAATTAACGCAGGGAGTGAGAAGCATATTTATAATATGATAATGTCAAATAGGATACCCGTTACTACATAATCTACCTTACAGGGTAATAGTAATCCAGAGGGTGGTTCCAAACCTTTAAAATATATTTTTATCTATCGGCCAGCGCCCTCGAGAGATTTCAGTAAATAAACCGTGCTCCCCAGTAGATTTGAAACCTTCGTCCCCCTTTGTAGGAGAAACCATCGTTTGATCCGGCAGTAAGGTTATATATTTATTTTTACTTTTAATAAATCCATATCTATCTCAGCCTATTTCTTTCTATCTATCTATCTATCTATCTATCTATCTATCTATCTATCTATCTATCTATCTCAGCCTATTTCTATCTCTCTATTTATCTCTCTCAGCCTATTTCTATCTATCGATTTATCTCTCTCAGCCTATTTCTATCTATCTATCTATCTATCTGATTCTCTTTATCTATCTATCTAGCTATCTATCTGATTCTCTTCATCTATCTATCTATCTGATTCTATCTATCTATCTATCTATCTATCTATCTATCTATCTATGTCAGCCTCTTTATCTATCTATCTAATTAATATATTAATATTTTAATACATATATATTATCTAATATTATTACATGATATACGAAAACTTTCATTTTAGCTGACAATATTGAATTCTATTGATTTGTACATTATGATAAATATATAGATATTTATTAGTACGTGTGACCGGGTGATAACAACGTTAGCTGTCCCGACAATGAAACCCGGGTTCGTATCTCATTATTGTCGATTTGTCAAGGCGGCCACCTCTTCATAATATCACTCTGAAATAGGATTTACATGGGAAATTGAGTAGGAATTCGCCCATCGTCGTGCAAACACGACATGTCAAGCCATCATGATCGTGGGTTTGAGCGTACTCGCTTTTTTTCAAACAGCTACGCTCTCAGGGAAGTTAGAATGAATATCTGCACAGCTTTGTTGCATTATAAAGTACAAGCTAGCTCTGTGGTTACTGAAGAAACACTAGTGAGTTTGAGCTGGCGCCTGCAAATGGGATTAGCTAGCCACTTTAGCAAATGGTTATATTCAGAAAGGTTTCCAATCATTTTGTATATTTTAACAGTTTTATACCTTGACTTGGCCGAGTGATTAGAACATTCGCATTCGGATCATAAGTCCCAGGTTCGATTCTCACCACGGGAGATTTGTCAGGAAAGAGACTTCCTAATATTACCGACCCCAGCGTTCGGTCCCTTTGCAAAGTTCCTGAAAACCATACCACGGTTTGATCCAAGCCTTTTGAGTGAAATTGGATAGACCGAATCAAAAGAAATAATAATAAAATACTACTATATATATTTAAGATATTTTTATCTTTACACATTCTTTTTATAAAAATGTCTTAAAAATAATTATCGGACTTTGTCCATTTCATAATGTGTGACGTCATTTGCTTACATTTGGATACGCCATGAGCAGATATGGACGTGAGAGAATCATGGAAGAAGAAAGTTTAAAGGCAGTAAATTCGACCTTGCCAACCGAACCATTCTCTGTGGCTCGATCGGTTAAGAGCACGTTAGGCTAAATGACGGTTTCGTATAGGATACAGGTTCGATTCCTGTCAGAGAACAAATATTTTCTATGAAAATTTCTCGGACATTTAGGCCGGTAAATGTTGTTTAATACTGTTTATTATAAACAGGGCATTTACTTAAATATTTGTATCTATTAAAAGAATGTATAAACATAAAACATGTCTTAAAAATAATTGTCGGACTTTGTCCATTTCATTATATATATATATGCCTGTGGTTAGAACGTTAGATTTTTGACCATTGTCTATCAGTCAGGAAGGTTCTTATTATTCTGGAGGGGGCGATCCGAGCGCGCGGCCACTTTGGAAAGTGCTTGAAAAACATAGCACGTGTTGACCCAAGACTTGTGAGGAAAATTGGGTAGACGAAACCCTTGGGGGCCTTCGAAAGCTGTGCTAGCACGAAGTCACAAGTCATCGTGGCCGAGGGCTTGAGCGTCCTGCCCTTGTTCACATTGCTGGTCACGCTAGATAAAACACTCTTTCCCACAAATTGTAACTAAGGTCTGCTCAGCCTAGTTGCAGTATAAACCAAAAGATGGCTCTGTGGGTGTTGAATAAACACAAATGCGCCTGAGCAAGCGTCTGCAAAAAGAATTGGCTAATACACGGGTATCCTCGAATAGGATTGGCCAGCTATAGTCTTACTAATAATACCATCGTTTTAAATACTCTAGTTAACTAAACATAAGGCTCAAGAGCCAGTCAAGGTAGAGCCTTACTGAAATTGGCTGTTATAAGATCGCAAAGGAGGGAAGTAAAGAAGTGCATAGGATTTGTAGGAAAGTTCTGTGTTCTGAATAAAAACAGTTGCACATTCGGAATTCGCAGGATATTTCGGGCTTTATATCTGATTCTAAAT
>CAHIKZ030000236.1:2635000-2690000 GCA_903632075.3 Acanthosepion pharaonis | reverse complement strand
CCTATTTGTTAATTGTCATTTCTGGACAAAATCATATTTAATTATCTATTTATATTTGTAATTTTGCAGATGAGTTTAATTATAATTTTCCTTCATCGAGAAATTCATTTATAATTTTACATTCTCAATAAAGTTATTTATAATTTTCTTTTTTCATTAATCTTATTTATAAAATTTCTTTCTGGATAATGTTGCTTGCTAGTTTACCATCGATAATTTTATTTGTAATTATTATAACTTTAATTTAATTATTTTATTACTATTTGTAATTTCTCTTTGCCGATGATTTTAATTCTAAATTTCCTTTATCGATAATGTTAATTATAATTTTCCTTTCTTAATTATAATTGTAAGCTTTTTTCTAGATAATTTTAATTGTAATTTTCCATTCTCCATATTACTATGTATCATTTTTCTTGTTAATTATAGTTTTTTTTCTCGATAATGTTATTTATAATTTTCTGGTTAATTGTAATTTTTATTCTCGCTAATGCTATTGGGAATTTTATTATTTATTTATAATCGTTATTTGTAGTTTTTTTATTTGTTATAATGCTCTCTGGAATTTTCTTTGTTATTTGTAGCTTTTATTCACGATAATGTTATTTGGAATTTTATATTCCTGATAATTTTATTTATTGTTTTTTCTTCTCGATAATGCTATTTGTAATTTTCCATGTTATTTGTTGTTTAGTATTCTTGATAATTCTATTTCTAATTTTCCCTTTTCGATAAATTGATTTATAATTTCTCTTCATTGATCACCCTGTTTTTACTTTGCCTTTTTTTGATAAAGATTTGTTGTAGTCTTTACTCAATAATGGTATCTGAAATCTTCCATTTTCGATAATGCTATTTTTATCTTTTTCTTCTTGATAATTTTATTTGGAATTTTTCTCTCTTGATAATATTTGTCTTCTATTATATTGTCACATTCCTTCCAAAATGTATATTTTTATTAATTCATCTTTCTAGAGAATTCTTTTTGTTAAACATTGCTATCCCCTGTAAATAATTTTGATTGTATTTCCGTCAGCAGATATTTTACTTTGAATTTTTTTTTCTCTAAAACAGTTTTCCTTCCTTTATACTTTATAGTTTGCCAATTTTGAAAAATTAATTTTCATTACAAGATTATTTTATATGATATTGTTTTACGTTTTAATTCTAAAATATATTTTCATTAATTTTCCTTTTGAGATAATTTTTCAATAATTTTCCTTACAAATATATATATATATATATATATATATATATATATATATATATATATATATTCAAATTTTCCTTTGAGTCAATATATTTTCAGAATGTTACTTCCAAAATATTTATACTTTCCAGTCTAAATTCACTTGACAATAATCCTTCCTTGATAATTTTCGTCATTATCATTTTTAGCAAATTATAATCAGTTTTTTTTTACTTCCTTCACAGACAACCCATTTTTCTCTTTTTTTCTTTTTAAAAAGGGTATTTATGTTATAAATCATATATATATATATATATATATATATATATATATATATATATATATATGTGTGTGTGTGTGTGTGTGTGTGTGTGTGTGTATGTATATATAACTAGCAGACTTCGCCGTCACGCTATCGCTTTGTAAAGCAAGATATATTCTCTACTTGAAATCTTTGAAACCAAAAATTTAAATGAACATTTCATTCATAATTTGGTTGCAAACATGAACGAAAACATTTGTATTTATTCAGGTAGCTAAACATTAGAATTTTAGCCGTTTTTAAACAAATGAAACACGATGAAACTGAATACCATTTAACAGGTGTTGACAGAAATAAAATACATGTATTTGCATGAATAAAAAAAACATTTGGTCATTTTTCTAGGAAAGAATAGTTGTTTTTCTATGGGATTTATGTTCACTATTTATAAAATATTGAAGTGGTTGTGGACGTTCAATATATTTGTTCAAAGAATATGACTGTAAAGACAAAAGAAATTAATTAGTTGGATATTGGGGGAGGCTTGTTATAGTTAAGGAAAGTTTTACAAATTATAGATGCCTACTTGAAGGCCAAGTAAAATGTAAAGTTTGAACAATTTTCTGCACTATATAAGAGGATATTCTTAAACAGAACTATTTTTGATATGAAAATCAAAACAATCCTCGAATAAAAGAAAAGTAACGAAGGACAGTTAATTAATCAAATATACGTTTTTAGAAACAATAAGCAAATTAATTAAACCTAAAGAGTGATAGTGCCTAGAAGTCGATAATATATAATCCAGACATTTAGGATGTAGCCTGCAAGTTTCTATAATGTACTGTTCGGCAATCTTAAACCCAGAATTCTGTAGGAGTATTGACCTCTAAATTTTTTATGTCAGTCAGCTATCTGTCATGCGTGATACACGCTTAAGCGATCATGTATCTTTCGATACATGACTGACGAGGCACATTTTTCCCGCAGTAGGTTGCTATTTCTTTCTGCGGTAGACAAGATGCCATCCAAGGCTATAGAACCCGGTCTGTCCTTCTATTTACCCATAGCTGGGGGCGAGAAGAGGATTCATACGTTGCCCAAGGGTATTAGCACGTATGAATTCATCTGGAAAGTCAGTCACTTATGTGCCATATGTGTTACACGCTTAGGCGATCATGTATCTTTCGATACGTGACTGGCGAGCCAGATTTTTTCCCGTAGTAGGTTGGCATTTCTTTTTACGATAGACCAGTTGCCATCGAAGGCTATAGAACCCTGTCTTTCCTGCTATTTACCTATAGAAGAAGAGGATTCATACCTTTCTCAAGGTTATTAACACGTAAATGAATGTAATGGATTTGACTGGAATTCGAACCCGACTTTCTGATTTCACTACACCACCGTCTCTCCACTCCGTTTATTGATAGAGATGATAAAAAATTAATAAAATTATATTAAAATCTATTTAGGAATTTAAATCAACATTTTTTAAAGTTTTTCTCCTTTACACTTTTAAAGTAATTTTCTTTGCAATTTTCTCGATTTTCATTCAGGACATTATTTATTTATTCATTTTATTTTTGCACGTTTCCTTCCTACATGCAAAATGTCGTTTTTTTTTGTTTTTTTTTATACCACACGCCTGTCCGGCCGGGCGTCCATCAGGAAAACCGGCATTTCTTTCCGCCTTAAGCCCTCCTGCTAGTCTGTTTAATCCAAGCAACCTGGCATTAATATTACTGCAAGCGTTGCCCCTGGGCAAAATGACTGGGGGCTAAATAGCTATTTGCTTTGTTTCTTGATTTCTCCCTTTATTTTATTAAAAAAATAACAAATAGACCAAAACAACTCGGCTGATGCATAACTGGTAGAAAGTATTGGCTTCATTGAGCGGCGGCAGCAACGAGAATTGAACGACAAGGCAAACCAGATTGCAAAGAATGGGAGCGTTAACTTTCAAAATGATATTATTGGAGCGCCTTCAATTGTCATCTATCTATCTATCTATCTATCTATCTATCTATCTATCTATCTATATATATATCTCTCTCTCTCTATATATATATATATATATATTGATAGATAGATAGGTAGAGATTGATATATACATATATATAATTCTGTTCATATCTGTCTCAGTTTAGACTTATCTATCTATTGATATATATATATATATATATATATATATATATATATATATATATATATAGATAGATAGATAGATAGACAGATGGACATATATCTCAGTCTGTTCATATCTATCTATCTATCTATCTATATATATATATATAAATACACACACACACACACATATATATATATATATATACATATACGCACTCATATACAGCTTTAACTTTCGAAATGATATTACTGGAGAGCCTTCAATTGTCATATATCTATCTATTGATATATACATATACATAGAGATACACAGACACACACACAGACATACACACACACACACACACACAAACAACACACACACACATATATATATATATATATATATATGTAGCGTTAGCTTTCAGAATGATATTATTTGGGCGCCTTCAATTGTCATCTATCTATCTGTCTATGTATTGATTTATATATATATATATATATATATATATATATATATATATATATATATATATATATATATATATATATATATACATATATATATATATATATATATAGATAGATAGATATAGATATGTTCTCTAGATATAGATGAATAGATATATCTCAGTCTGTTTCTATATATACAAGTCTGTTCATATCTATCTCTATCTATCTATCTATCTATCTATCTATCTAGGCCTATACATACCTATCATATTCTCTTCATTATCTATCTATCTATCTATCTATCTATCTAGGCCTATGCATACCTATTTTATTCTCTTCATTATCTATCTATCTATCTATCTATCTATCTCAATCTGTTCATATCTTATTTAATTATCGTATTTGAGTAGATGTTCCATTTATTTACTGAGTAGTATATTCATTCATTTTCGTCTACCGCCCTGAATATTTAAGAAATCTTTTTAGCCAAAAATATGTGTTTTTTCAGCATGTCTTGGTAGCTGCTGACACAAAGTCATATTCGATATAATTTGGTGTTTCCAAAGTCTCGAAAATACTGAAAAAGTTGTCAAAGTTGAACTGTTTTCGCTTAAAAATTCGTTTTTTCAGCTAGTTTAGCTTCGTTACACAAAATCAAATAAAATATGGTGTTTGCAATATCACGACAAAATGGAAGAAAAAGAAAAAGAATAAAAATAGAAGAAGAAGAAGAAGAAGAAGAAGAAGAAGAAGAAGGTGGAGGAGAAGGAGGAAAAAGAAATAATAAAAAAAGAAAAAAAATTAAATCGAGACGAAGAAACAATTTGTCTGGAAAAATGTCCAAATAGTAAAAATTTGATGAGAGTAGAACGCGCTAAATTTACCATACCATATTAGCCTAGTAACCACAGTTCAGCGACATACTGCTGGAGAATGAAGTGAAGGCGAAATTATAATATCAAAAATAAAATAAAGAACAAACATGTAAAATGCAATTGAATAAATAAAAATGAATAAAATAAATATAACATTCAAACGAAACCAAATTCGTTAAGTACCGGAAACACTTAAAAGGAAAACATATGTCCACCTGCAAAGAAAAATGTCCGAATACTTAAACATGACGTCACTGGACAGAAAAGAGTCCCAACAAAGCAGACTACGCCAATAAAAGAAGATCAGTACCTTCTTCCACCCACGTCGATTACGGTTGGGAAAATCCAGTGTTCTGGTTTAATTTCTGAACTTGTATATTCTTTCGAAAACTACTGAAAAAAAAAATGACGAAGATAATATTACAAAGCGTGTAAAGATTTGCATTTTAACAAAGAGTGACATGAAAGGCTCTTTTTTTATTTCAGCAGTGTTTCTTTCATAATGTAATTTTGCCATAGTGTAGAACAATTTTTTTTTTATGAATACTTACTGCTTTTTTTTTTTTTTTTTTTTCATCAAGATTTTATTTTTACGAATTGGAAAGATACACACCAAAGAAGTGCAGAAAGTTCAAAATATCTGTGGAGCATTTTAACAAAGGATGGAAAATGCGACACCCAGGTTCGAACGTGCAGTGGTCTATTGAATGAAGAATTCGAAAAGTTAAACGTGATGCTGAGAAGAGGAAGAATTTCTTTAGACACAGAAGAGTGTTGGCTTATGTGGCAGAGGATGTTAGACAATTTCCCCACCGATGAAGAAATAACTAGACGCAGTGGAAATGTGGTTCTACAGAAGGATACTGGGAATTCTATGTACAGAACGAGTAAACAACAAGAAAGACTTAAAGAAAATGGTAACAGAAAGAGCACTTCTACTCAGAATCAGTTATTGTTGGACAATATCTCCAAGGATAAAGAAATAACTAGAGGCAACAGAAATGTGGTTCTACAGAAGGATACTGAGAATTCTATGGACAGAATGAATAAGCAATAAAGAAGACTTAAAGAAAATGGCAACAGAGAGAGCACTTCTACTCAGAATCAGTGAATGTTGAAGAATTTATTATATAAATAATAACAGTTGATTCTAAAATAGTTCATTACTTACCGAAAAATTTAATGCATTGATGTAAGTAGTGAACCAATCTTTCTAAGCAATCGGATGATCGAAATAAGTGATGCGCAATTTTTTTCGTTTCATATTCTTGGTCCTGATGTTTTGAAAGATTGTCAAATTCATTTGCTAAGATGCTTTTATAAATGCGACTGCTATGTACGGCAAAGTACTCGATCGCATTAAAATTTTCTTCTAACGCGAGGGATAGTTTGTGGTCGTAATATTTTTCTTCATCAGGGGGTTTAAAATAGTGGCATATTTTCTAATGCCTTGCACACACAAACACACACATACACACACACGAACACACACACATACATATAAATTTATATATAAATATATATATATATATATATATATATATATATATATATATATATATATGCAGATATGTAGAAAAATAGGAAAGAAACACGTTAGGTAAATAATCCGGAGTTCTTTAGTATTTTGTTTTATTTTTAAAAACAGTGCTCCCACAGAAGTAGCGCTTAAATTATAATTATTTAAAAAAAAATATGATTCCTTCGCTACATAAGAGTTCTCATGTTTCAAAAACGAGAGCCAAAAATCTCATTATAATTACTGAAATTAAATTGAATTAAAGTATCAAGCCCTGTTTCATCCTCAAGCTAAAATTTAGGAATTCTAAATTTTCGCTTGAGGATGAAACAGGGGTTGATTTTTGGAAGTGTTATCTGATGATCCAGCGTCCTTTAAAAGGGCTCTGGTGAAATAAATTATTATAATGGAACCTTAAAGTGGTCTGTTTTTCTTTAAATTATTAGCTCTGGATTTACATTGAGCTCTCAGGATTCCATCCTCCTTGGGACTATCCATACGGAAGCCCACCCTCGTACCTGGAAAGAAACGATGCTGTTATTAATAAGAGTTGAAATTAATGCATGAAAAATTTCACAGCTCTAGGATCACTCCTTCATAGTCAGCCTATGAACCTTTCAGCCCACCCTCGTACCTGGAAAGAAACGATGCTGTTATTAATAAGAAGGAAACTAAGCAGTTATTTATCGTTATTATTTCAGTTATTCAATTAAGTTAATGTATTGTGCACTCAAGCACAAGTTGCTTAGACTTGTTTCAAGTAGCATTATGTAAACTCCAAATGAAAGGTATAACCAGGAATTCCTCCGACATGAGTCCAGTCGAATATTTATAGGACGTGAGTTGGAGGTATCTTTTCGCATGCAAAATTCTGCCCCGTAAATATCAGGGTGCTGTTAATAACATTTTTGACGGTACCCCTTGATACCTCATACCCGTTTTCTGATTACTTGTAGAATCGATGACACTGTGGTTCACTTGCTCCTCCATTTATATCTCTTAGAATTGCGGTTCTCAACCTATTTTGCTCAGTGCACACTTTTCACAATAAGTCAGGATGTCATCCCCTAAATTTCCAAGATTTTCCGACTCAAAATGTGCATTCCAAATAATATGAATATAATATTTAAAATCTTCATTCTGTCTTTGATTAGTACTTCTACACTTGCATGGATTATTTTTGTAGTGGAGAGTTCGGAAGTTAGCATTTTGAGTCTACCAATCTGTGACCCAAGTTACCTACCTGAAACTATAAAGGTTCAGACATTTCGTAACGTCAAGGTACGGTGGCGCCACCTACCATTACCTTAACACATTGTTATGAGTTTTGAAACGTCATTCGAGAAAATTCATTCTGCCCATTTTATTCCTAGATGTTTCTTTTTCCTTCTTTCTTTTCCTATTCTATATTTTTCTTTCTATCTTTTCCATTTTTTATTTATTTCCTTTCTTTCTTCCTTACTTCTTTCTTTCCAATTTAAATTTTCTTTCTTTTACTTTGGTTCTTTCTTTCTTTCTATCTCATATTTATGCTCATTCTTTCTTACTTTTCTTTCTTTCTTTCTTTCCTTCCAATTATAAATTTATTTTCTTTCTTTCTTTCTTTTCCCATTCTATATTTTTTCTCCATTTTTCTTCTTTATTTCTTTTTGATTCTATATTTATTTTTCTCTTTCTTTCTTCTTTTTTCTTTCTTTCTTTTCGATCTTATATTTATATTCATTGTTTCTTCCTTTTTCTTCTTTATTTTCATTATAAATTTAATTTCTTTCTTCCTTTCTTTCTTTTTCTTTCTTTTTCTTTCTTTCTTTCTTTCTCATTCTATATTTTCTTTGTTTATTTTTCTTTCTTTTCCATTTTATATTTATATTTTTTCTTCCTTTCTTTCTTCCTTTCTCAATCTATATTTTTCTTTGTTCATTTTTCTTTCTTTTCCATTCTATATTTATTTATATTTATTCTTTCATTCTTTCTTTCTGTTTGTCTTTCTTTCTTTCATCCTTTCTTTCTCATTCTAGATATGTTTTGCACATTTTCCCTCTTTTTTCTTTCTTTCAAATTAAAACCACCAATCATATTCTTAAATAATCTTGTCAGGTCGATACTTTCCTACAGATGCCATACGTGACGCCAAAACTCGTTCAGAAACATCTAAACCGTCAGTTTTATCCAATCACTTTCTAAGATCGATAAATACATATATTTTTCTTCATTCATATCTTTATCGTTGTTTTTTATTTTTCTTTGAAATACATGAGAAATTCTTTTATTTCCTTTTCTTTAGAAAAAAATCCTCTTTAAACAATTTTTCTACCATTCTTCTAAATTTGTTTTTGACACGTGATTCATTCTCTACGTTCAATTTTATTTTTATTCTGCAGCAAATTACTTTAGGCGTCAGACATATTTGCATGAAATAAGTAAATATATTTCGCCTTAAAACTTCGAATATATAATATATATATATATATATATATATATATATATATATTATATGGTATATTTTGCAGAATCAGCCAGCTGATTAATAAATCTCATTAAATTTTAGGGTGTGGCAATCAAGACGAAAGCTGAAAACACACATACGCAAACATAAACACACACACACACATATGCATATATACATATTATAATATTATTAATTAAAATATTTGAAAACATTTTATCATCCTGACACGGAAATTTCTATTTTTCGGAACTGAAGGTTAAAATTATTGTTCCATTTCCAAGCGATCTTGAAAACTTCAGTAAAAAAAAATTGATTTACTTCTGCAAGCGAAGTCGTATTATATTGAAGAGTTTAAATGGCAATTTCAAAATTTTATTATGGGTGTTGTTTTCTTTTTGACGAATCTAAATATAGATCTAAGTTAAATTGTAAAAGTGAAAAATGTAGGTTAACGATCAGGTGGTGTAGGTATGTAGTTCGTGGTTGTCTAGAATTGTCTGTCTTGTAATAGACATGTCATCCTCACTTCCGTTCTAAATGCTAAATATTGTGTATTGTAAATCTGACTATAATTTCTCTTTATTTGTGTATATATATATATATATATATATATATATATATATATATATATATATATATATATATGTATGTATGTATATACTGGGTCTAAAACTGACCGTAGGATGAAAGAAAGGAAACTAACGCGGTTGTTTCAATTAATTTGCACAAGGGTGTATTTGTACACCATCGCTCAATCGTGCATCTACAAATATTTACCCATAATATCGATATTTCACGGACAGACCGGAATGGCTGAATGAAAAAAAAAATGGCAGGCTTTGTTCTCAGAGAAACTTTTATACTACAAAAATATACACAAATCTATATATACATAGATACAATTGTCCCACGCGGAGAGTAATATATTACATATATCTTTACTGCAAAGCTGAGTGTAAGGAGCAACAAAAAGGAAGGGTCTTAGATATAATATGGAGATGCTACTGTGTCTGGAGAAGCAGTGTTTCATCTATGTTCCAGGTGAGGCATGTTACACGAATGGTGAATAGCGAGGTTGGGTTTTTTCTAGATTGTTGACTGCGAGCTGGAGTTTCATTCTATAAATAGGAAAGTTATATCCCCAATGAGAAATGACGCCATGGACTTGTAAGCTGCTGGCGAGGCGGATTTAACCTTTGCCCGGACCACGAGGGTCCCGAGCGAAAGATAGCGACCTTACCGTTTCGGTGCTGCAAACGAACTGAAAAATGACCGACTCTTTCGTCGCTGTATAGAGTGACATCCTTCAGCGGGGTGTCAAATGACCCACGTAACTTATCTCTCTCAAAGGCAGATAAGCGCCTGATGTATCTTTACATCTGTATTCAGGCGGAATTGACAAAATCCAAAGACGCATATGCAATGCGATCGGCCCTGACTTGTGGCCTCGACTCCAGTCACTTATCACAGATGTGAAGTGGCTTCCCTCTGTCTTTTCGATAAATATTTTCATAGCATCTGCTCTGATGAGCTATTTTCACTCGAACCACGTCGATTTTTACTTTCACTCACTACAACCCCTTGCTTACTAGTGGTACTCCCGCCTTGCTTGGGGTGAAATGTATATATATATATATATATATATATATATATATATATATAGATAACTAGACTAGTTTCGAAAACTCTCGAATTTTTGATTTGTTAATCAAATCAATCTCGAGGGAAAAAAAGGTTTTAAAAAAAGAAAGAGCTACAAACATGAACTTCTGTCGACAAAAATCGCACAGATGCAGGTCTGAATCCCAAAAAAAAAAAACGATACGAGTAAACAACTAACTAACAAAAGAGCTCAATACAACCGTAGAGCAGACCTAGATACACCTAGTGAGCCAGACAAACTTACCTAGGTTTCACCTAAACGGATCGTCAGCCAAACTTTCCCCTGACGATCCGTTTAGGTGAAACCTAGGTTTGTCACCAGGTGTATATATATATATATATATATATATATATATATATATATATATATATATATATATATATATATATATATATAAGCATTTCACTATAATTGAGAGAATAGAAAAGTTCAGAGTGGATTAGAAAGATTTTAGAGTTCCATCAAAATAAGTGCGCAACGTCTAAAAACGCACTATCCAGACTGGCTCAATCACAAATTTAACAATATAGATAGTATTAATATATAATCCCACAAATCAGGACCTACCCACATTTTTCGCCCACACAGGATAGACATGCTTACTTATACACACACCCACACGAATATACACACTTACACACATTATAATCACTCACTCCCTAATGAGCCAAATGATAACACACACCCATAGTAATATACACGCTTACACACATCATACTCACACACTTCCTAAGAACCAAATAACACAGACACAATTAACAGACCCCCCCTTTCCAGGAACCAATATAACTGTCAAAATGACCAAAGGAATTCAGAGCAGCATGAATCCATCCAGCTCTTATCTTAAATAACAAATTAAAAGAGACTGTTTGACCAACACAAGGGCTGACCAAAATTCATGTTAAAAAAATGAAAAAACAAAAGAAAACTACAGAGAAAAGTTCATTTTCTCCATCAAGACATTCATTTCTGTAGTTCACTGCTACTACCAAGCAGAAATATTTTTCTCCTGATGATAGCCATGTTGGCCGAAACTAATCAAGGAATCTAAATGAAATAATAACAAAAACGAAAGAATATTAATATACAAGCCAGTATGTCTGAAGATTTTAATTTTTTAATATTTTTTATTGTTATATATATATATATATATATATATATATATATATATATATATAAGAGTATTGAATTTTTTATTTATTAATCTGACAGATTTTAACACTTTAAATCTTATTTTTAGTGGATACTCGTTTTTAAGTAGACGCTTCGTTTATGTATTAAACTATATATTCATTTATTTTTTTACCAGCCTGAATATTCGAGATATCTTATTAAAGAAAAATATGCCGAGGAGCCTATATTTTTTTCGCCATAGTACCTAGACTATGAATGCAAGCGCGGTACTGGAGTGGTGATGAGGTCTCACCAATTGTTAGAATTTTGTTTAATTTTGATTTTTTTCACTGGTTTTTTACAAACTTTAAAAATTTCAGAAATTAAGCAAAAAATTAAGTGCGAGGAAAATATCGTTGGGTTCACTAAAAAGAGTGTTGAACTGTAATGTAATGTTTAATGTATACAGGACAATATCTTTCTTTTTTTAATTTCTTTGTAAGAAGGCAACAAAGCCACTAAGACGCGGGGGTGTACTTAGTGGGAAAGCATATAAGAGAAACATTATTAAGGAACGAGAAGAATAAAAGAACAGGAATTAAGAAAACAGAAAATAACGATTGACGTTGCCTTTAATTTTTTGAAGATCAAACACGACTGGAAAGCAAGAAGCCGGAAGAGAGTTCCACATGCGAAAAGTGTGATAAAAGAAATTGTTAGAGTCTGTCTATATTTCTGAGATGAGGTATTATGTACAGTATTTACATTATTCGGACTATTGTCCTCATCTTTGTCGCCATATTTGACACAACGTTTCGGCCGTTATACGCTCCGGCCTTCTTCAGGTGGTTGGAATTTCGAACTGAACCCTTTATTTCGATCACTGGGGTAGACTGTTCTAGTTCCACGTGCCATGTTTGATGGATGTCAGTTATCAGTTATCTCCTGCTAATTTTCCCTCTGAAAGTTCTCCACTGCCTTAACCAGGAATTGAACTCACCTTCTTTTGGGTCTGTCACTGGATCTAACCAACGCCTTTATCCACTGTGCCATGTGTCCTTGCAATATGAACTCTGGTAAAGACATGCAATGATAACAGCAAAAATTGCAATATGAGCACTGGTAAAAATGATGCTGAAAACATTAGGTTTATAATACTCAGAAGTTCATGCCCAGATGTGCTCAAGGACACATGGCACAGTGGATAAAGGCGTTAGTTAGATCCAGTGACAGACCCAAAGAAGGTGAGTTCAATTCCTGAAGGGAGCGTACAACGGCCGAAACTTTGTGACAAATATGGCGACAAAGATGAGGACAATAGTCCGACTAATGTAAATACCGAAGAAATTGTTAGCATAGAACTTACGGTTACATCTAGCCATTTAACTGCAGGAACAGAAACATGAGAAGAAAGAAAAGAACAATTAGGAGGACAGTACATAGCGATTGACATTACATCTAAATTTTTGCAGATTAGTGTTTCTTGGAAAGCATGGAGTCGGAAAGTAGTTCCACAAACAAGAAGTGCAAGAGAAGAAACTGCTAGCATAGAACTTACGGCTACATCTAGCCAATTTAACTGTGAAATGATTAGATCTTGCTGCTAATCTAGTACTGCGTTTAAATGCATAGAGTCTTATTATAAAGCAGCGTTTCTCAACTGGGCTTCCCTGGAACCCTAAGGTTCTGCAAAAGGTCCTGAAGCGTTCTGCAAGAACAGGTGAGATAAGCTAATGCACTTTTGACTTTTTATTTAATTTCATATACGTAATATTACTGTTTGTATTTTGTTTACATTTATATTATAGATATATGATATTGGTTACTTTATTTATTTTTTACGTTTCAGTTTAGAATTTTTGTGTGTGTGTGTGAATAAAAACTCCCTGATGAAGTATTATAAACGAACAGTATGAATTTTATTTAGCATTACCCAACAATTTGACAAAGAAGTATTAATTTTTCCTTAAACCAGTTATTCAAATATATATACTATAATATGTATCACGTGAATTACGATGAAAATAAAATGAGAAAGATATGATATATAATTTTGTTTTTGGGCAGGGGTTCCTTAAGGAATGTAATTTATTTTAAGGGTTACGCAAGGGTAAAAAGGTTGAGAAACGCTACTATAGAAGAAAGTTCCTCAGAACAATTAGCATGAGAGTATTAATAGAAAAGGTACAGAGAAACTATATTACGGCGATGGGAAATAATTGAAGCTGAGACGCTAGGTCAGGACCAATAACATCGCAGATTCTTCTTTGGATTTTAAGGATAACTAAATATATAGCAGAAGCAATAGACCATATGTGGCAGAAATATTCAAAGCAAGGACAAATGGTCGACTTGTAAATATTTAAGAAAGCCGATGTCGAGAAAGGACACAGGATAACAAGTTTTCTATCAGCAGCCTTGATGATGGAAAGACATCTCTCTGGTTTAAACTGATAGGTTTGGTTTTGTTTGGTTTACGGCATACCAACCTTAATGGGTTATTTAATGCCGACAAGGTTTTTATTGTTGGTAATATTTTTTTTTCAAAACTGTATTGCTGGTAATAATGTATTGCTGGTAATAATGTATTGTTGGTAATATTTTTTTTTCAAAACTGTATTGCTGGTAATAATGTATTGCTGGTAATAATGTATTGTTGGTAATATTTTTTTTTCAAAACTGTATTGCTGGTAATAATGTATTGCTGGTAATAATTTTTTACAAACTATTTCTGGTATTAAAAACTATTTTTACACCTTCATGTTGTTTTGACCTCAGTTTAGGGGTTAACTATATGCCTATAGCTGGGAACCTAACAGATGCTACCACTCCGGGTCAGGTTGAACCGGGAAACACCAGCAATTAAGAGGTGGTTCCACGCTCCTCAAAACCTCCTAATCAGAGGCCTTACTGTTGTATGTAGTTTAGCGTCTTACCAAGGACGCGGATGTAGTTCATCGTCTTACCCAGGACGCGGATGTAGTTCATCGTCTTACCCAGGACGCGGATGTAGTTCATCGTCTTACCCAGGACGCGGATGTAGTTCATCGTCTTACCCAGGACGTGGATGTAATTTATAATCATACCCAGGACAGTTAAAGCGATATTGTAGTTCTACTGATGAATACTGTGAATACTATGGACGGAATATGTGCGAAACGAGGAAGAAAATAGGGCATTGAACTGGGGATAAATATTGCTCAAGTCCTTTCAGTATTTCCTGTTTAGGGACGCCAAAGCAATAAAGTGTTTCCGCCGATGAAAGGTAGGATTTTATTTACAGAATACCAATGTCTGCATTGCATGTGCTTCGACAAAGCCACATATGGTTTTGAATTCAGCATTCAACAGGATTTAACATCTCCCAGAATGGTTGCCATCCGCGGTTAGACAGCCATTTAACACATATTCTTGGCTCCGATTTTTATAGACAAAACATATTGATGCATGCTGGGATTTTTCCTAGCCAATAAGATGAGCCACTTCTCGGTCTTTTCCAACTTAGTTCTGTTATTGGAATCACAACGTTGTTTTAGTCGATTTCACCCCAAGCAAGGCAGTAAAGCTCCTAAGACACAAGGGGTTACTGGGTGTGGAAGAATTAGAAAACAGAATCATTAATAAGAAGTGAGAAAAAAAGAAAAGTGTTGTGGTAGGATCCACCTAATTTGCATAGTGGAGTACCGACCATATAAATATGGTTGGTACCGGGAAGACGAGGGGAGGAATCAAGAGATTCAACCAGAGACTCTGCCCGACTGCGACTAAGTCAACCCATTCTCCAGGAACGGTCTTCCCAAGAAGATACAAAAGACTATATGTAAATAGTGTGTACACTTTCTTGTTTCAATACATTTTGTTCTAAGTACATTTTGTGTTGCATTATTAGTCCATGCATTAGTCAAGTTTCAACAAAAAGGATAACAGTGGATAGCGATTGACATTGCATTTAAATTTTTCTAGATGAAAGTTGACTGAAAAGCATGGAGTCGGAAAAGAGTTCCACAAGCGAGAAGTGTGAGAAAAGAAACTGTTCACACAGAATTTAAGGTTACATCTAACTCAACTGTAAACTGGTGAGACCCCGACGGCAGTCTAGTAGTTAAATTCAAAAACTTTAGGTGCTATAGCGAAAAGCGATATTTATTTGTAAAAATTACAAAGCATGAGGCCAAAATGGGGAAAAGGACGGTCTTCTTCTGTCTTAAATTTAAATTTAGCTAGCCACAAATACTGATCCAAACATACCACAATATTCCTAACACCAAAACAAGGCATTCTTACTTACTATTCTTACTACACTCACCATAATAGCTCATTGTCTCTATTAAAATCCTCACTAGTCCTCATATGTACAATTCGTGGCTGTGGTGGATGGGGAGGGGAATATAGCAACAATTTAAAATCTAATCCCTAATGAATATTTACAAAAATGACACTGAGCTATTCACAAGAAAATAAACAAAAGAGTGATATTTATTCCACTTATATACAAAAACGTGGCACAGGGCTAAAATGAGGAATGGGGAAAAGGACGGCTTTCTTCTGTCTTAACTTTAAACTTACCCCGCCACAAATATTGAGCCAAACATACAAACAATATTCCGTGCACCAAAACAACGCATTCTTTCTTAACTTTCTTACTACATCCACCATAATACCCCATTGTCTCTATGAAAATCCTAACTAGTCCCCTTATGTACAATTCATTGTCTGTGGTGGGAGGTGAATAAAACAAAGCATATTTACAATATGAAAACAAAAACTAAACTAAAAACTGATCCGAACAGTTCCCAAGAATAATTGTCACACGGAAAACATAGAAAGATCTTTGAGGAATATATATAAATATTTATGTGAACACAAAAGAGGTCTTTTACAAAACAACTCAATAAATGCATTATTTCCTCACCATAATGAGAAGGACCACAAATTTTGACATAAAAATGATGCCCTAATTAAAAGAGGAAACAATTCACTAAAAGAAAATATTTAGAAAGTTCTGAGAATCGTTTTTCACAATAAATGTGCCTCCAAATTCTCACAACGTTTCACCATTCTTGGTAGATTGTCTATTATCTCAATCTGGGATATTTAATAATAAAAATGATGAAAACATCGTATATATAAATTACAGTGTATATGTGGGTGTGTCCAAGCAACTACTCCGCTCATATTGGTCTGATTTCAATGATTGACAGCTCAATCAAAAGCCCTAGAAACGTTGGACACAGGGAACGATTTTCGTTGAGCTCAGATTCAGGGTTACCAGATTATGCGAGGTTAAAAACATATATTTATAGAAAACGCGCATGGAGTCAAATTTACGGCGGTAGTGACTGAAGTCGAGATGCCAGATCAGGTCCAGTAATATTGCTGACACTCTTCTTAGTTTGTGAACTTTTTGCCTTATTAGTTTTGCTTTCTTGCTTTTGATTTACATATATTTTTTTACTTATTATTTACTTATAATTAATTATTATTATTATTATTATTTTCCCCTGTTCTATTATTATTTGATATTGCAAAAGTTTTCAATTCTTTTTGTTGGACATTTCTGCCAAATATATTTTAAAATGTCCAATTACTCTACACATATGTATCGTCTTGGGTATAACGATAAACTACATCCGCGTCCTGGGTAAGACGATAAACTACATCCGCGTCCTTGGTAAGACGATAAACTACGTCCATCAGTAAGGCCTCTGATTAGGAAGTTTTGAGAAGCGTGGAACCACCTCTTAATAGCTGGTGTTCCACGGTCCACCCTGACCCAGGGTGGTAGCACCTGTTAGGGTCCCAGCTATGGACAAATAGTTAACACCCAAACTTGTGTATAAATAGATTTTAATACCAGAAATACTTTGTAATAAGAAAATTATTACCAGCAATACTTTAAAAAAATATACCAGCAATACAAACAGTTATACACTCATTGAAAAAAATTTGACCAGCTATAGATTTCTTCAAGGAAAAATATTCCCAGAAATAGATTTTTGAAGAAAAGCATTTTAACAGTAATAAAACTTTTGTTGGCATTAAATAACCCATTGATGTTGATATGCCGTAAAACAAACCAAACCAAACCAAATCTACACATATTTAAAGATGGGATTCACAATTTTTCCAATGTAAGTAACTTGGCCAGAATTCGAACACGGATTTATCGTTCCCAGTTGCTTAACATCTGCATATCCTTAGACCCTGATGGCAATATAAAAATTTCAAGATCTGCAGATGAAAGAAAACTTTTAACTTTCAAACTGAAACTATTTTTTTTTTTATATTTATTTTTAAATCTTATTTCTTTTCTTTTTGCATTCATTTTTTTTCCCTAACAGTTATTTAAAATTAATTTATATTAAGTTGAAACAAATAAATCTGGTCGACCTGCCGGCGCTGCAAGAAATAAACAAATTTCGTGAAACGGTAAGTAAAAACGAGAAAACTAGGATCTAAAACATTTTTTCCCCGGGAAGAGTTCTTGAAAATTTATCTCGAAGCAATATGTCAACAAAATTAGTTCTTAACAGTTGTTTTAATTCTACTTTAGTTGTCTTTTATACATTAATCGAATTATTACAAAAATATACAACAATCTCTTTATGGCTGTGTCAGCGTGCCTGTGCGCAGACGCAGGCGCATGCGCATGTAGATGTATGCCTGTATTGATGGGCGGATGGGCGAACGAATGTCGGCATGAAAAGACGACGAATTGATTAAACAGGTTCGAATTTCTGATGGGGTTACTGTGGGTTTTTTTTTTTCGAATTTTGGAATAGACCAAAATGAACAACACTCATATTGCTAAGTACTTGACCAAAATGTCTCGTCACTTGTATGTCACAATAGAGAAAAGAATGAGTGAGTGTACGTTTGGATCATTTACCAAGCACACACACGCACGCACGCACACACACACACACACACACACACACGATAAACTATATCCGCGTTCTGGGTGAGACGATAAACTACGTCCAACAGCAAGGACTCTGATCAAGAGGCTTTGAGAAGCGTGGAACCACTTCTTAATTGCTAGTGTTCCCAGGTCTAACCTGACCCGGGGTGGTAGCACATTAGGGTCCCAGCTATGGGGAAATAGTTAACCCCGAAACTAAGGTAAAAAGCATTATAATAGTGTAAAAATAGGTTTTAATACCAGCAATATTTTGTAAATAAATTATTACCAGCAATACGTTTTTGAAGAAAAAAATATTACCAGAAATACGTTTTTGAAAAAAAAATATTACCAGCAATACATTTTTTTAAAATTATATTACCAGCAATACATTTTTTAAAATAATATTACCAGCAATACATTTTTTTAAATAATATTACCAGCAATACATTTTTGAAGAAAAATATATTAACAGAAGCAGATTTTTCATTAAACAAAAATATTACTAGGAAAAAATAGTTGTCGACATTAAATGATCCATTTAGTTTGATATGCCGTAAAACAAAGCAAAACAAACTCACACATACAAGCATAAGATTAAAATAATATTTGTTAAAACAACTTCTAAACCAATAAAAGACCTATTTAGAAAATAATAAGATAAAACATGGAGAAGGAATTTATTATCTGGAATGATTATCACAAGGAAGACAGAGAAGAATCTTCGAGGAATAAAAATAAATATTTATGCGAACACAAAAGAGGTCTTTTACAAAACAACTCAATAAATGCATTATTTCCTCATCATAATGAGAAGGACCACAAATTTTGATATAAAAAAGGCTGCTCTAATTAAAAGAGAAAACAATACACTAGAAAGTTCTGAGAATCGTTTTTCACAATAAATGTGCCTCCAAGTTCTTACAACGTTTCACCATTCTTGGTAGATTGTCTATTATCTCAATCTGGGATATTTAATAACAAAAATGATGAAAACATCTTATATATAAATTACAGTGTATGTATGCGTGTTTGTGCGTGTATGTGTGCGCCCAAGCAACTCCTCCGCTCCCACTGGTGCGATTTTAATGACTCACAGCTCATTCAAAAGCCCGAGAAAAGTTAGGCACAGGGAATGATTTTCGTTGAGCTCAGATTCAGGGTTACCAGATTATGCAAGGTTAAAAACATATATTAATATATTATACTAGCCATTATCGTTGCTTTCATGGTTCAAGGAGAGTAACTATTATTTTCCGTTTGTTTAAGCTAACTCCTGTGGGGGACTCTTGGTTTGGCCATCATTACAATATCTAGGGAGGAGTAGATGCGATAGGCATCAATAAACTACAGAAGAACTCAAAATTGGTCGCTTCATTTAAGTATTGAATTAATGTTTAAGCTTACCTTTTAAAAGTTTAGCGATATTCTTCTGTTGCCATTTAAAGTTTGATGTATGTAGATCCTTATTTTCCGTACAAGCAATTAATTTTATTTCATGGGTGACAGAACAGGGGAAAATTTATAAGATTAAATTGATATAGCGTGAAGATGGGAAAATACATTTAGTTATACATTCAATATTTGAAGAGTTAGAGAAACTTAACAGCTAATTAAGTAAAAACTTTATTATGGAATCTATATGAATAAATGTGAAATTGGAACTGCATTCTCCCACGAATTCTGAGATAATAAAAAAAAAGCTCCCGCTCTATTTTATAGTAATTTACATGAGGTATTTACTCTGCCCCCCCCCTCCACTAGGACGAGATGCGACACAAGGTCTATTTTTAGGTGGGAACCCGAGCACATACTCCCGGGACAGGAACAAATATTTCCCTCAGCCCCCGCAACCGTTGGTTGCGCTGGCCTCGGTGCGAGCACCGAGCCCTCCATCTGGTATAATCGGAGGGCGTGGCCTTGGGCAGCTGTTCCCCAGGGCTGGGCAAATCTTCAGTATAATTTTCCTCAGTTGCCCCTCTGTCCTTTGGCAGAGAAGCCCCTGAGCGCACTCTGTCCAAGTACAGAGTGATGTACTTACTGGAACGGTACAGGCAGCCATCCATTTTATCTGCATCCTTAGCAATGGATCGTATCTACGAGTTTCACTTAAGACTAGGTGCGAGTTTATGGCTCAATAATCCCGGTTCCTCCCCTAGGAGTCATCCATTTATCGTGACTGGTGGTAGCTTGAGGTTCGATCTGCGATTATTATAACTAGTTTCATTTTCGAAGCATTGAATGTAACCAGCCAGGTTTTACTCCATTGGACAGTTTGTGCTAGATCAGAAGATTGGGATACGATGTATAAATATTTATATATCAAGGACAATTGTAGGGAAAAATAAATGAAATATCATTGTAAGAAAACAGTAAGTTTATCAGTCGGAGTTTTGCGATTCTACACAAGGCAGGCGAAAACATTAACCTTCCCGAGGAAATTTCAGAGAAGTGATGAAATTAGTTCTTTTTCTTTATAGTTTCAAACAATTTTATATTCATTTTTTGAATACTGACGAAATAATAAATTGTGTAGACGTGCATGTGTTTGGAACATCAAGAAAAAAAAAAAAAAATAAGATTGATATCCTGATGTAGAAAATAAAGTTCCTGTTTATTTAAAGACCAACTTTGCTAGTGATTTTGTAAATATAATTACGCTAAACTAATTAAAATGGTTAATGAAATTAGCAAAAGAAATTTATCCGAATGTATTATGTAAATGTAACTTTCTCAATGCAAAATAAAAGTAAAAACGAAAAGAGGGGAAAAAAAAAATTGACAGAAAAACCAACCATTCTACAGGCTTCAGAATAATCTATTTAAAAAAAAAAATAAAGTTTAAATTTTTTTTAAATTGATTGTTTTATGTCAACAAAATTGCAATAATAGATTGAAAAGAATCAGGCAGAGATAATTTATCATCGAAAAAAAAAAATTCCCGAAATTAAATTTAAGTCAAAACCAACTGTCAAGGTTGCTATCAGAGGTTATAGCATTTAATATATCCAACAACGCAGACGTCACGTAAAGGTTATTTCTAAAATATTAAAATTATTTAATTCCAGAAATATTAAATATCTACTGACTGAAAGTAAATTTAACTCAAAATTAGCTATCATGGTTGCTATAAGAGGTAACAGCATTTTACATATGCTATATATTAGGTATTGGCGACCGGATCCCTGAACAAGGCTAACTTGTGTCTTAATTCTCTCTGCCTGCTAGGAAAATATTAATTTATATTTGTCCCCTACCCTTAGTTGTTGCGCATTATATATATATATATATATACATACATATATATATATATATATATATATTTATAATAATATATATATATATGTGTGTGTGTGTGTGTGTGTGTGTGTAAATATATGGATATAGATCAAATGAAAAAATAATATGCAATTATGCTGTTTTAATGTTAATATAATGTCAACGTCAGAAGTTTTTAGGTCTAGTAGACCATGTTTTTATGAATATGTCCTGAAGATGGTCTACTAGACCGAAACGTTCGACGTTTACATTATATTAACATTAAAACAGCATAATGTAATTGCATAGGGATTTTTTGTTTGTTTTTCCGTATATTTTTCATATATATATATATATATATATATAAAGAGAGGAGTCGGGGAAAGAAAAAGGAGAAGCAAAGGTAAGAGGGGGAACTACAAGTAACAGTTAGTGAAATACATTGAAATTAAATCAAAATTTATATCCCCATCATCTAACATAGATATATACACATATATAGGTACACACACACACACACACACACACACACACATATATATATATATGTATATGTATATATAAACATATATATACAAACGTACACATGATGACATATATATACACATACATAAATACTCAAAAGCATATACATACACATGAATCAAAGCATATAACTTTCAATAAATAATACAAAAGATTTTATATGTATTTTATTGCGATTTTATATATATATATATATATATATATATATATATATATATATATATATATATATATATATATATATATATATTTGATTGTAATTTTACTCATGTAAAATTTGATGATAGAAATTTTGATTTAATTCCAATGTACACCTTTGTGCAAATTAATTGGAACAAAAAATAAATAAATAATTCCGTTTTTATTTTTAGTATTTTTCCAATGAATCATGACCCAGTGCACATGTTAGTATTTCGTATGTCCATTCCACGATGTCTTTCCTTACAGATTGACCACAGATTCTCGACTGAATTTAAATCAGGAGAATTTCCGCACCAGTCTATAGTACTTTGATTTGCACACTTGTAAGACTTGTGCAGCGTTAAAATTTTCGTACGCTTCCTTGGAGTAACGTTCCTCTCAAACAATGACCGTAGGACAACTAATTGACAGTCGAGACAATAGTGTCTCGGCGTGATAAAAATCTGATGCAATCACGGATGACGTAATATTTTTCAAGACTAAACAAATTTCATCATACACCCCGAAAATAGATTCATATTACTGCACACCACTCCAAGTAACATAATCTAAGAAAAAACAGAAATCGATTACGTCCTGTTACTCCAGTGGTCTAAAACTGACCGTATGATGAAAGAAAGGTAACTAAAGTGGTTGTTTCAATTAATTTGAACAAGGATTTATTCCACTAGTTGTCACTTGTACTTCCCCGTTTTACCAAAGAGCTGATAATTTGCTTCTTTTTAATTTACCCTTTTCTCTCTTCCATGATGTAAATCCCTAGGAACGTTTTTCTAGGTCAAGTAATTTAGACATTTATTTCCTGATCTCTTGTGCTTTAATTTGAAATAATTTTTAATATACTGTCCGTATAAATTTATACCATTTTGTAATTTCGGTTTGATACGGTAGATATTAAAAACTTATCTGTCGAAAAAAAATTATTACCGGATTTTTCGATGATGTGCTAATGTTTTTTTCGTTTGATGTATATCATATTGCTATGTATATATACATTGAGCTCCTTTCATGGACTTATCTTTTTAATATTTTATATTAAAAAAAGACCTACTTGGATTATCCTTACCACTACGGACTTGATATCATTATCTATCTATCTATCTATCTATCTATCTATCTATCTATATATCTACATACATCATAATATATATATATATATATATATATATATATATATATATATATATATATATATTAAAATAATCGAAAATATATGTCTCATACAGTTTTTATCTGTTTTCTCGTATGCAAATGTGAATATTGTTGATGTATGAAAAGAAATAGAAAGAAAATCAAGTGAATTTTAAGCAGCGCATTGTTTTAACTCTAGAACACTAACCATGGGTATATAGTACCCAGCGCAAATTTTCCTATTTTTAATTACAATTTTCAGTACCTGATTTCCTTACCTGAATAATATGTTTTTCAGTTCCTATTAATGTTAACTCAAAGTACAAAGTTTGAAGTGCCTGCATGTAAAATATTTCAAATAAAGATTTATATTTATTATTTTTTTTTTGATATTTTCAAAATCGGGTATGATATACCCATGGTTAGTAATGGTGTGACTTTAATTGATGGTTAGTGTTTTAGGGTTAAAGATGTTTTGATTGAAAGCTAAATCAAGTACGACAAGGCGCATGTTGGTTCTCGTCACAGTATGGGAATGACTGCAAAAATACCCTCTCCCTAAATTTATAAACAAATCGTACAGATGCATGATGGGAATTCTTCCTAGCCAATAACATAGACCACTTCTCCGACTCATCCGCCATATTCTTGTTTTTTTCTTGTCGTGAAGTCTGAACGCTGCAATCACTTGTCTGTATTCCCTTTTCTGTGCAAAAACATTTAGTTTGTGAAGCTTTTTACCTCACTAATGTTGCTTTGCCTACTTGCATATATTTTTTGCTTAGTATTAATTTATTTACGGAGAACTAAGACCAATCTGTGTTAAGCTCAAAGAAAAATGATTACAGTTTGCCCGCCATTGCCACCGAGTGGACAGGGAAATCGTCTCATCCTTACTCCTATGGCATCCTTCTGAAAGTGTCTTCTCACGAAAATTAACTTTCCCTGGCACCATAGCTTGGGACTCAGGGATGGACATTGAGGGATCTGGGGACAGCAATACAGGAACGAACAGTGTGGAAAGGGATTGTCAATTGAGTTCCGACCAACCAAAGGGAAGTCGAAGGATGATGATAATGACATATTAGCTAAATTCTTCTGTCTTATTTTTGGTTAGTTTTTATTTTTAGAATTATTTCGTTTCAGGGTTTCAGTTTCAGATGTCTTCAATTTCAACAACTTCAAATCTGGTTTCTTTTTTTTTTCTTTCTTTCTTTTATATGATTCCCTTTATTTCGTTCTTTTTTTCTTTCTTTCTTTCTTTAATTTTCTCTTCTTTCTTTCTTTTTTCTTTCTTTCTTTCTTTCTTATATTTTCTCGTCTTTCATTCTTTCTTTCTGCCTTTTTAAACTTTCTCTTATTTCTTTCTTTCTTTCTTTCTTTCTTTTTCTTTCTTTCTGTCTTTCTTTCTTTCTGCCTTTTTTAAAATTTCACTTCTTTCTTTCTTTCTTTTCTTAAATTTTCTCGCCTTCTTTCTGCCTTTCTTAAATTTTCTCGCCTTTCTTTCTTTCGTTCGTTCTTTCTTTCTTTCTTTCTTAAATTGTCTCTTCTTTCTTTCTTTCTTTCTTTCTTTCTTATATTTACTCGTCTTTCATTCTTTCTTTCTGCCTTTTTAAACTTTCTCTTCTTTCTTTTTTCTTTCTTTCTTTCTTTCTTTTTTCTTTCTTTCTGCCTTTTTTAAAATTTCTTTTCTTTCTTTCTTTCTTAAATTTTCTCGCCTTTCTTTCTGCCTTCTTAATTTTTTTCGCCTTTCTTTCTTTCTTTCTTTCTTTCTTTTTCTTTCTTTCTTTCTTTCTTATTCTGTTATTGCTCTTTCTATCATTTATTTTTTCTTTGCGTGTTTCTTTCTTACTTTTTGTCTTTATTTCATTCTTTCTCTTGTCCGGTTCATACTCCTCCCCTGTCTTTTGAACAGGAGTAGAGATTTATCCATTATTTCCTGTTTCGAACTGGGTCTTTTCTAAAGCAGTTGTATGTGTGTGTGGGTGGGGGGGGGAGGTCAAACTCATTTTAGTTCACGGGCCACATTTGATCTGATCTGAAGCGGACCGAACCTATAAATAGTAATTTTAAAATTTTCCTTTTTTTTCGAGTAAAAAAAAAAAAAAAAAAAAAAACTTTTGCAAAAAAGTGAAAAATATAAAATTTGTCTCTCGGCCTCACGACTCTATAGTTTCGTAGACGGAGCTTAGCAATCACTCCGTCCATTCGTCAGGGGATATCAGCAATCATATATATATATATATATATATATATATATATATATATATATATATAATATTAGTGGAAAATATACAAACATATGCAAATATATAAATATGCATATATATATATATATATATATATATATATATATATATATATATATATATATATATATATATATATATATATATATATATATATATATGTGTGTGTGTGTGTGTGTGTAGGAAGATTACTTCAGTCTGATGATGGTCATTTAAAGAACAAAACACGTTACATAGAATTTTTTTTTTTCATTTTGTCATTGAGTTACCCAACAGTTTATGTTGTCAAATTATTTAGAGTTTTACCATTCTTTTGTCTGCAATATGGATACCCCCTCGTACATATTCCTGATATCTCCACTATAGATTTGAAATTCCTCCCTTGGGAGCGATTCGTCTTTTTTCTTTGAGAAAAACTGATCAAATGGGCGGTCGTCACAGACGAAAATAGATGGCAGTAAATGAGCAGGCTGGCTGAAAAGGACTATGCTTCATCGGAAATCGTCTGACCACATAATAATAATAATAATAATAATAATAATAATAATAATAATAATAAGCAGAAGAAGAAGAAGAAGAAGTAAACGAAGAAGAAGAAGAATAAAAAAGAAGCTGAGGTTTTTGTGGCCCAGCTTAGTTCCTTTATTAAACATTCATCAAACTAATCGTAATCCAAACGACCATAAAAGCGAGAGGAGACACATAGACAGGAAAATGATTTACATGATGGACATAGAATAGAAAGAACGTTAACTCTGTCAAATAATTTCATATTCACTCCCGTTTAGTAATCAACACAGAAGGGAAGAAATAAAGAAACAAAGAAAAAATAAAAGAAACATTGAAATAAATTAAGAAAGAAAAAAGGAAACAAAGAAATAAACAAAAGAAAATTAAAAAACAAATGAAGGCAAGTAACAAATCAAAAGAATAATAAATAATAAGAATAAAAGAAAGAATTAATGAAAGAAAGAAAGAATAAAGACACATGGAAAAGTAGAAAGAAAGAAACACTTATATAGTTTAAAAGAAAGAAATAAAGAAAGAAGCCAAAAAGAAACAAAACAAAGAAAGAAGAAAAAAAAACAAAGAATTCAAAAAAGGAGTAAAGAAAGAAAAAATCGAAGCGAAAAAAAAAAAACAGAAAAAATAAAGAATAAAGAAACCAAAAAAGAACAAAAAGAGCAAACGAAAGAGATACAGAAAGAAAGAAAGAAAAAAAGAAAGAAAGAAAGAAAGAAATAAGATAAAGAAAGCTAAGAAAGAAAGAAAGACAGAAAAGGAAAAAAAAAGGAAAATCAATAAATAAATAATCCAAGAAAGAAACAAAGAAGGAAAGAAAAAGAAAAGAAAACAAGAAAAAAAGTAACGAAGAATAAAGAAAAGAGAAAGAAAGAGAGAAAGAATGAGAGAAAGAGAAAAAGAAAGAAAGAGAGAAAGAAAGTTTGCGGAAAAATCGGCCTGATAAAAATATTGTTAAAGAAAATAAGAAGGCGAAACATGGCGAAATAAAGAAGGTGAAAAGAAATAAATTCTCATCGGAAAAGCACAGATATTTTTCGAATGCATCGGAAATCAGATAAGAAAAGATGAGAGGCGCTCAATCAGAAAAAAAAGAAACAAAAAACGAAACATTTGTAAGAAAGATGTCACGATAACTGCTAAGAAAGGGGACGGGACAAGAAAAAATGGGTAGAGTGGGGATGAGAATACAAAAGTGTAATTGGGAAGGAAATCTTGGGGTGGGAATGGTAGATAAGAGAAGTGGCAAGGTGCAGACAGAGAGAAAGAGGGGGTGAAAGAAAATGTTAGAGAGGAGTAGAAATGAAAAGAGGGAGAAGGGCGACAGAGAGAGAGAGAGAGAGAGAGAGAAAGTGTTGAGGTGAAGTGTAAAAACATGAATAAAAAAATAAAAAAGGGTGTTAAAAAAGGAAAAGAAATTAGAGAAAGAAGAAACAAAGAAAGGAAGAGGACAACGAGAAGACAAATGATAATAATAATAACAAGAAGAAGAAGGAGAAGAAGAAGAAGAAGAAGAATAGGAAGAAGAAGAAGAAATATTATTAGAGGAATAAGGAGGAGGATGAGACGAAGAAAAAGAAGAAGAGGAAGAAGAAGGCGAGTAATAATAATAATTGCAAGAAAACTAAGAGGAAGGTGAATAAAGGAACACGAATAATAATAATAATGAGAAGAAGAAGAAAGAAGAAGAAGAAGAAGAAGAAAGAAGAAGAAGAAGAAGGAGAAGAAAGAAAAAAGGAAGTAGACGAAGATGACCACTAAGAATAAAATGAACAAAAGAAAATAGTATCGGCAAGAAAAAAAAAAGAATGAAACAAAGAAAGAATAAAAGAAAGAAATGAACAAATAAATATAGAAATACATAAAGAAAGAAAAACGGAAAGAAAGAAAGGAAAGAAATAAGTCAAAACGAAACAAATAAAGAAAGAAAAATAGAAGAGAAAGAGAAAATGAAAGATTTATGGGATCAATAATAATTAAAAAGAATGATAAATAATAAGTAAAAAAGAAAGAAACAAGCGAAAAGAAAGGTTTGGTTTGGTTTGGTTTGGCTTGGTTTGGTTTGGTTTGGTTTGTCTTATGGTATATCAACCACAATGGGTTATTTAATGCCGACAATTTGTATTGCTGGCAATATTTTTCTTCATAAATGTATTAATGGTAATATTTTTTTCTTCAAAAATCTATTTCTAGTACTAGTTTTTTTCCAAAATGTATTGCTGGTAATTGTTTTTTTATTTATTCAAAAATCTATTGCTGGTAATCATTTTTCTTCAAAAATTTATTGCTGGTAATATTTTTTTTACAAACTATTTCTGGTATTAAAACCTATTTTTACACTTTCATAGTGTTTTGACCCCAGTTTGAGGGTTAACTATTTGCCTATAGCTGGAACCCTAACAGGTGCTACCACCCCCGGGTCAAGGTGGAGCTGGGAACACCAGTAATTAAGAAGTGGTGCCACGCTCTTCAAAATCTCCTTATCAAAGGCCTTGCTGTTGGATGTAGTTTACTACATACTCAGGACGAGCGAAAAGAAAGAATCGACAAGAAAATAAATAATAATAATAATAATAATAATAATAATAATAAGAAGAAGAAGAAGAAGAAGAAGAAGAAGAAAAGTCATTCTACACCGTGAAATATGGCTGGCTACTTTAGACCATATTCAAAGGATATTTTCTTTCTTTCATTTTTACGGGAGGTGAACATATGAATAATAATAATAAAAAAACAAAGAAATAAAGAGAAAAGTCAAAAAGAAACAAAAACAAGGAAAGAAAAATGTCGAGAAAGAAAGAAAAGAAGAAAGAAAAAAGGAAGAATGAAACGCTAAAATAATGATAAAATAAAACGAACAAGAATAAGAATTATAAGAAGAAAAAGAAAAGAGAACGATTAATAATGATAATAACAAGAGGAATAATAAAGAAAGAAAGAAAGAACGAAGAAGAAGAAGAAAAAGAAGACGAAGAAGAAGAAGAAAAAAAAGAAAAATTCTACTTGCTAAATATGGCTGCCTACTTTCGACCATCTTCAAAGGAATTTTTTTTCTCTCTCTCATTCCACCTTAGGCGTGAGATAAACATATAAATAATCCTGATTTAGATAAATGAAACCTCTTCGTTTACTTTTGTGTGTTTTAGCGAAATGTTAAAACCCGGAAATCTAAGTCGATATGTTCCGAAGGCTTCTTGCCTTAAATAACACCTTAGAAAAGAAAGAAAAAGGAAAGAAAGAAATCAGAACTTTGCCACCAGCCATTTCCCAGCATACTTCAACCAATTTTCTGTTGCTTTCCCCCAGGCAATGACTGGTCAGTTCAGGAAAGGATGATGACTTTTTGCTTCATTACCGTCTCATGTTTATCATCGGTTAATTGAAAACTGCTAATTAGTCCGGGCTTCGATCAGGTAAAAGTAAACAAGCACGCATATATATATATATATATATATATATATATATATATATATATATATATATATATATATGGGTTTTTTTTCGAATTTGTAGGTCTGAAGAATTGATCGTGATTACGATTCCAATGTAATAAATTATAACCATGGAATATTAGTGTTTGGGCCTTTTTTTGTTATATACATTATGATAATTTGTTGTGTATAAGATCTTTTCCCCAATATATTGTAAGGAGAAGTTGTAATGGTTTGTTTTATATGTAGACAAAATTATTACTGTTACCAATGATTTTGATTCTGATCATATCCATAACAGTTTTGGATGTGGTTGGAATTATTTTAATATTATTAAGAATGAATTGTTTTAGATAGCAGATGTTAATGAATTAGTAGGTTGTATTATATGTCTGTTTTTATTTAGTATATTGTCATTGTTATTGCAGTTGTTGTTAATAATGTCATTATCTTTTTCGCTTATGAAATAACCAGGATATTGAAGATTTTTTAAATTGTTTTCTATATTTCGTTAAGAATTGGTGGGCTGCAGATTCTTAGTGCTCTTAAATAGAATCCTATAATTATTCCTGATTTTATCCTGTAACAGTGCTGAGAATAGAAGTTGACAAGGTCATTCTTGTTGGTAGAAAGTTCTGTAAACCACCAACTGAACGTCATTATTAATATCTCTAAAGGGGAAAGTGTTATAGACACATATTCAAAGGTGAAATATTGTGTGGGTTCAAAGCTATTAATTTTCTTAAGATCAGATTCATCCAAAATGCTAAGAGAAAGGCATACCACGTATACAAAAACAAAAATAAATAAATAAAAAAAGAGATAACATTACTAATAACAATAACAATTAAAATAAATTAAATAAAAATTCAAATGTCTGCACGGGATTCTGACGTTCCTATTGTTTAACTCACAAACTGGGTTGCCTCTTTTACTGACAACCATGCATTCTATCTTCTTACTGCTTCGTTTCTTGCTATTTCCAAATAACATGAAATATATTCACTATCAGATACTGATCCTTTCATAGCCTTTTCATTGGGTTCATCAAATGCCTGACGCCTATCTCGATTACAATTTTCTGTAATCGGGGGGTGGATATCGAACAAAAGAATTTATTTGAATTGTTTTATATGAACTCTTTGGATGATCTTTGGACAGATTTTTTTCCCCATTATTTTATTTCGAATGTTGGAAAAACACAGTAAACAATCAAATCGACATTATCGTGTTAGTTAATACTAATGCAACTTCATTTTTTCTTAAATTATAGCTGCCACCACGTTGTTGAGTATGACCATCACATAATTGTAAAAATATGCTTTGAGTGGTTTTTAAACCAGAAAACATTTTAAACTGGATATTAAAATTCAATAGTGCGTAACGCTTGCATCCCATTTAAACATCTTTCAAGTAAATAGTGATTGTTCATGAGATAAATAAAGGGTTTTGACATCCCGTCCCTAAAAACAATAAGCATTGATAGTAGATAAGTTTGATTACCGTCGGGTTATGAACTTCTGTTAGTTTATCTACAATTTCAATTTTATTTCTTTGATTACTCGAGTTTTCCGAGTATTCTTTTTACTAGAAGGACTAAACAATTCTTGTTGCATGGAGCACGCACAGAGACATCTTTTGTATAACTTTATTGAAGGAAACTTGCTTACTGCTTCTCGGAGAAAGAACATAAACTGTTACTCCAATTTTTTCATGAAGATAATATATATATATATATATATATATATATATAGGAAACACCTTAAAAAACCTCCAATACCCGCTAAGAGAAAGGCCTACAAATTATATAACTGCAAAAAAGATAAAGGTATTAATAACAACAACAACAACAACAACGGCAATAAACCAAATAAAAACAAACATAAAATACTACTCCATTATCCAAAACCGTTTATTAATCTTAACAATAACAAAATAATTAATACCAAATTCCACACTATTATGGATTTGATCACAATCAAAAATATCTATAATAATAATAATAATTCTGGAGCAAATATATAAAAAATAAACTGGTCAGATATGTGGAGTGTAAGCATTTTTGTTAGTATATGTGTCGTATACCAACACATAAATTTGTTTTTTTTTTATCGGAGATACATTCTACCAAGGGACATTTAAATTGGTATATAATGTTGGTTTTATGTAATACATCGGTTAGTGGGGAGGAGTTATTGCGAATAATTAAATTGGTTGTATTGTAATTTTTATAATATATAATTTTATTTTTTTTTATTAGAATCCATAGAAAAATATGTTAGTATGAATAAAATTCTTTATGATTTATTCATCCGTCCATTGCTAGACATCTACAACAACATTCCTGTCAATATTCACAATATATAAAAAAAATACTAATCGACAACACAGCTATCCGATACCATGAAAACAACAAATTTAGATTACAGATACTAGAAGCAATTTATATATAAAAAAAATTAAATCCGGCACTGAACAGAATCAACTATGAATACTGCAGTAATGTTCTGAAATGCCTGTAAAGAAACAGTTTTTTCATGCTTTAATGAGCGCATGACCATGACATTATAACATGGAGAAAAAAAAATTCCATAATGGATAATTTTTTTCACATTCTAACGACCGTTCAGCATATTGTCAACTGTTTTGTATTTTTAAATGAAATTTAAATAATGAAAAAAATACGGTAATTGAAAACAACCCATAGTTTTATACTTCTTGAACTCCTGAAGATGATCTTGGAAGAAGATCGAAAGTACTTGGGAAATGAAAATAAAAGAAATTTAAACAGCACAATTCTCTCATCCTTTAACATCAATACACGAAAGGTTATTCGTGAGTATGAACGGATTTTATTAAAAATTAGAAGACAAACTGTCTGTAATTTATTCAATCAAACATGCCTAAATGAGAATTTGCCACTTAAACACACACACACACACACACACACACATATATATATATATAAATTGTATGTATTTAGGCAGCATTTTTTCATTGATGCATATTTTATTAAATAATATGGAAAGTTTTGTTTATTTATTTTATGCAAATTCCTTTCATATTGTCTGATAAGCTTAATAGCATTATCATTAAAAGAAAAACGAAAATCACCATATTGATACATGTTTTTTAATCCTACCTAAGCTTTCGGCTTACATAAGCCATCATCAAAGATGACAAAAACATTAATATTTAATATTAAACAATATACGGACATAGCAACAATGATAGTCTGTTTTTGTTTGCATGGAAGATTTCCAAGCAACAACAAAAGCGTGCATACGAGACGCTGGAAGCAAAAATCGCACCGCGGCTCAAGACGTCACGCGAGAGTGAAAACGAGAATTGTTAAGTATGGGAAGCCGTTAGTATAAACCAATGGATTCTGTTTTCAATTTTAGACATTTGATTATATTTGTGGAGTTTTCATAGTTTATTTTGTTCAGGTTAGGCTTAAACCGTTTTATGTATATAGTTTCAAGAATTTTTAGTTTTTGTTTATTGTTTTCATGTTTAAGTATAGTTGTGTTTTCAACGAGGATTGTCCGGAATTGTGTGTGCGGCCAGGCATGTTGTTTTAAATGCCTAAAAAGTGCCCTTTGGGAGATTGTATCTCCAACGGACTAAATGATATTTATGTTGGTCACACCACAAACTCGCTTTCACGACGCTTGACTCCTAATAAATTTTGTTTTTTTGCTATTTTTCTTAAACCATGTTTCACCATCCATTTACTCATGTTATGCGTTGTTTTCCTCTTGCCCTCAATCAGTTTTGTGAGTATCAGATTTTCCAACCCCTCTTTTCTCAATATGAGTCCTAGAAATTTCAACTATCACTTACTGATGTTAAGTATAAGTTTCTTTTTCGTTTCCATTTTCTCTAAAGCATCTTCGTCGCTCATATATTCGGCCCATGGTATCCTCAGCATACTATTGAAACATATGGCCCTGATCTGGCATATTGTTTGCACTCGCTCATTCACAGACGTGCTGTCGCCTCCCTCTGTCTTTTCTACAAATACTTTCAGGGTAACTACCTCGACGAGCTATTTTCGCTAGTTCTCAAATTGCATGTATTTCAACGTGCCACTAAGTCGGCCTCTCGGTTCCACCCTTTCATTGTCGAAATGGTTATATGTAGCCGTCTCTTTTACTCCAATAACTTCATGTCTTACACTTCCCTTCTTTGGAACTCCCTTCCGCTTACTTGCTTCCCTGATAGCTATAATCTCCAAATATTCAAATGCAAATTACATCTCCAGATGCCTTGATCTATTCCCCGTACTTCTATTCATCTTTTACTCTCTCACGCCTCTTTACTCTTGCTCTCAATCCTCTGTAACCCTTTGTCTGCTATTGGCACTCTTGCCTTGCTTCGTGTGAAAACCAAAAAAAAAAAAAAAAAAAAAAAAAAACACATAAAGCGAGTTATAGCGAAGCAAGCACTTTTGACCACCGCACAGAACTTTGCACAGGCTGGAATTTAGGGAAGCTTTTATTTTAATTTTTATTCTAAGCTAATAGATTAAATTTAATATTTCCAATGAGTAAGTTACTTTGCTGTAATTCATATCGTAATTAAATTTATTGGAATCATTTTTTCCTGGTTTTCAGTAAAATAAATTTGTCCATATTGACAAATCTGTCAACGCGACTTAATTCATATTATTAAAAATCTTTCAAAAATAAAATATGCTGTTCTGAAACGTTATTTGAAATAAAATTAGCCGATGTAAAGTTTAATTAATCATTAGAAACAAATACTACGTACTTTTAGTTTAAAATATCACAGAATAAAAGACTCAAGGAAGATTTTTATTTTTTTTTAAATGCATTTTAAAAATTAAGCATCGTTTTTTTGTAGGTACATTCATTTGTGCATACACGAATCTTTTCATCGCCTTTCATTAATGTTCGCAATATGATACAATTATTAACAGAATTTCTGGGTATGACGATAAACTACACCAGGCAGCAAGACCTCTGATCGGCATATTGAAGGTTTTGAGTAACATGGAATCACCTCTTAATTTTTGTTGTTCCCGGGTCCACCCTGACCCAGGTTGGTAGCACCTGTTAGGGCCCCAGCTATCAGCAAATTATGAACCCCCGAATCAAAAACAAATCCCCATGTAAGTACAAAAATACATTTTTATAGTAAAATTAACAACAAAGCATACTTTTGCAAAATGACCAGCAAGACATTTTATAGTAGAATTACTAACAATATATTTTATCTATAGTTGAACTCATGCAATTAGGTTCAAAATATATTTAGTTGAAGCAATAAAATTGTTTTTCAAAATATTTAGATTTTGACATTAAATAACCCATAGAGGTGTTGATATGCCGCTAAACCCAATCAATCACCCAAACAATCAATATGAAATAATTCTTTCATGGCATTAATCCGTATTAATCCTACAATTTCTTTAAAAAAAAGACTGTATTAAATAATATAACTACAAAAAAACTGCAATATAAAACACACAGATGACGGCTTCTAGTAATTATGTCTACACAAACATGTATATGCACAAAAGCTGAGTATCATCTACCATGTATTCTATTGTGAAGGCAGAATAACATATATTTTTATTACTTCAAAGGCCACAAGAAAATTAAATTTTGACATTAAATAATCCATATGGATTTCATATGCCATTGAAGAAAGTTATTAACAGAACTGCATTAAGATTTAAGTAATAATGTATATTCAATAATCAGGCGCAGATAAATAAAGGGAAAGGTGATGAAAAAGACGTAAATATATGGTCATATTTCCCTGTATGCTGTGACGATGAACACCTTCGTGTGTGGACGATGATTTTTCACCTTTATACACTTGAACATCTCCTCCCCTTTGTCTAGCTAACCCCATCTTGACTGCTACTTCTATATGCACCGAACGCTTAATCACCTTCCTCCAGGATCTGACCCAATCTGCAAGTACAATCCATGGCACCACGACCCACCGCCAAACAACAAATCCTAGTTAAACATTTTAGGAGCCAGTTTTGAAAAGAAAACTTGTGAATCAGAATCAACTCTCAGCATTCGAAGATGTCCGTTGTCTTGGGAGTAACAATATAAAAAAAAAGAAGAAAATACATCAGGCATCCTTGACATTTTTACTCTTCAATCTTAACTTGTTTCTCTTCCTGACCCACAGCACCCACCGTAAACTCCTGCCTCCAACCTTTGGACACTAAAATGTCCGGAGGCTGAACTTGCCAAAAAAAAAAAAAAAAAAAAAAAAAAAAAAAAAAGAAGAACTGGGACGACAGTTTATCTGTTTCGCTTCATCAAAGATCTATGACTCTCTAATTTTTTCTGGGGTCACCTGGGGCTAAAAAATGATGATTCGTTTGCAGATTTAAGGGTCTGGTCGGTTGCCCTGCCGGTCAGACTAGGAGCAAAAGCTACACGGCCTTTGCTGCTGGTGGTGGTGTTGGGGGGGGGTGGAGTTTGTTACGAAGCCTGCTAGAAAACGATGTATATCCATAAGCTGGACTCTGCTTTTCTCTTTCCGTTTTTTTCTTTCTTCTTCGACGTAAGGAAGTAGTTGCCACGAAATCTCTTTTTTTTTTTAAAAAAAAGAGTGTTAAAAAACATTAAAAAATATCTTGCGAAAACGATAGAAAGAAATAGATAGAGAGACAGACATGTTGTATAAAAACGATGCAAAGTGTTAAAATGAGAGAAACAGACGATAAAAAAAAAACGAAGTCGTGGATTAGGAATAAAATTAGCTAAGAGGTAATGAAAAATGAACAAAATGGAGGAGAGGAAAAAAAAAAAGAAGAAGATTAAAGACCAAAAGAAATAAATAAAAATAAATTGTAAAAATAAGCAAAAGTCGGTAAAAAAAAAAAAAAAAAAGATTTGAAAAGAGAGAAAGAAAAACAATTAAAAACAAACGAAACAAAAATGCGGTGGAGATGCAAAAACGGATGGAATGATTCAAATCTAGATGATGAAGCGACCAAAAGTGAGATAGCAAAAATATGAAGAGAGACAGCGAAGAGCCTAAAATAAGGACAGTAAAAAAAAGTTTAAAGGCAGACGGCGAGCAGACGAAAAGACGGCCAGTGAAAATCTACAATAGAGACAGGGAAAACGCGAAAAGAATGGCTGTGAAAAGACAAAAGATACGGCAAGATTTAGATTAAAAAGTAACAGAAAGATGAAAGGCAAAGAATTAAAAAGATAAAAAAAGAGACCGCGAGAAGACAGAAAGAGAGACGACGGAGAAAAGAGACGGATTAAATAAAAAATGAGAGAGAGTGAAAATTCGAAAAGAGAGACAGCGAAAAGACAAAAGGTATGGCGTGATTTAAAATAAGGGGTGAAGTGAGTAAAAAAAGAGAGATGACGAAAAGGTGAAAAGTGAGACAGCGAAGAGAGAGAGAGATGAAAACAGAGACAGTGGTAAAGCGAAAAGAGAGACAATATAAAGATTGAAAAGAAAAAAAAAAGCAAAAAGAGAAACGATGAAAAGAGAGACGTAAAGTAAGAGGAAAGAGAGACGACGTAATGATGAAAAAGAGAGATGACCAAGAAAAAAAGTGAAGAAAAGTGAGACAGCGATAAACAGATAGATGAAAAGAGAGACGGCGGTAAAGCGGAAAGTGAGACAGTGTAAAGTTTGAAAAGAAAAAAAAAGACGGAAAGAGAAACGATGAAAAGAGAGACGTAAACTAAGAGGAAAGAGAGACGGCGAGAAGATGAAAAGTGCAATAGTGAAGAAGCAGAAATGTTAAGAGAGAATAGAGACTATAAATAGATTATTCATAGAGAGAGAGAGAGAGAGAGAGAGAGAGAGAGAGAGAGAGAGAGAGAGAGAGATGACAGGGAGTTGAAAAGAGGGACTGTGAATATAACAAGGGGATGGAAATGGGGGAGATTAGCGGTCGTAAAAAGAGAGACGTTTAGCAGTTGAAAGGGTGACAGCAAATAGGTGGATAGATGGACGGCGAGATGACGAAAAAAGAGAGATGGTGAGAGGTTAAATAATGGAGAAGAACAGGAGAGACGGGAGGCACATAATTAGGACATAAGTAAAATTAATCAACGAATGAATGACAAAAAAACAACAACCATTGAATGAAGGGAAATTGGCAAAGAAAGATGGCGACTGGGTGTCAGGGTTAAGGGTCAGGAATGAAGTATAAAAGAGGTAAAAGCGGGAATCTTTAGTACACTATAGAAAGGCAGTGAGAGTCGAATCAACGTTAAATAAAAGAAAATGAACGAAGAGAAAGAGAGGGGGGAAGAAGAAGAAGAAGAAGAAGAAGAAGAAGAAGAAGAAGAAGAGCAACAACAACAACAACAAGAAAAAGAGGCGGGAAAACTAGTGAAATACATAGACACACAGACAGATAATGCGAGTCGAAGAAAACCTATACAACATTAAAATGAATAAAAGAAAATGAACGAAGTGAGAGAGAGAGAGAGAGAGAGAGAGAGACAGAGAGAGAGACAGAGAGAAAGAAGAAGAAGAAGAAAAGAAGAAGAAGAAGAAGAACAACAACAACAACAATAAAAACAAGAAAAAGAGGCGGGAAAACTAGTGAAATACATAGACACACAGACAGATAATGCCAGTCGAAGAAAAGCTATACAACATTAAAATGAATAAAAGAAAATGAACGAAGTGAGAGAGAGAGAGAGAGAGAGAAAGAAGAAGAAGAAGAAGAAGAAGAAGAAGAAGAAGAAGAAGAAGAAGAAGAGGAAGAAGAAGAAGCGGGAAACAAAAACATATAGACGCACAGACAGACAATGCAATTCGAAGGAAAATTATGAAAAAAATCAAATGATTTAAAAGAAAATGAACGAAGAGAGAGAGAGAGAGAGAGAGAGAGAGAGAGAGATGAAAAAAAGGCGGGAAATCTAGTTAAACACATAGACACGGCAATGGGAGTCGAATAAAAGTTCTAATGAAAAAAATGAACGAAGAATTGCCTAGATAAGAAGAGAATGGTAGGGATGAGGGAATGAAATGCGAAAGAAAAAGAAGCGAAGAAAAAAATTATTGAAACACAGAGTGACCCAAGCAACAAAAGACAAAAGACGAGTCGAAGAAACGTTATAAAAAGATCTAAAAATAAATGAAAGAAAACCAATGAAGATTTGCTTGAACTGGAAATCCTATATATATTCTGCTTTTGAAACCATATCTTGCCGATTCTAGAAATATACATAATCTGCTCTTTTTCTAACGTAAACAAAGACAGTTTTTAGGAACTGGATTAAAAAAAAGCGACAGAATTATAATTTATTTGTTTAAACGTTTGAGCAGCTACACAAATTTGGGAATCAATTTAAAATAACATTTACCGTAATTCCCCCATGTATAATACGCATTTTTCTTCATAAAAATAATAAGCAATAAGGTCTGCGTATTATGCACAGCAACAAAAAATCTTTACAAAATTGCCTCTTCATAGGTCGATTTCAATTACGAAATGACTACTAACCACAAACATACGACAATTTGACACTAACATTCGGCGATTGCGACCCCACACGGATGTCAAATTCAATCATATGTACCTAAAAATATTTACAAATGTTAAATAAAATAAAAATTATCATAAAACTAAATTAGAATAATATTATTCTATGTTTAAAACAAATTTTTAATATGAATAGGAAACGCTAGCCGTAATGCAATCGCAGATGTACAATTGATAGGGTTTGATTACCAAACAAGGTGTGCGTATTATGCGTGAGTAGAAGCATTTTCCCCACACTTTAAGCACAATTACGTATTACGGATGAAGGCGTATTATACATGGGGAATTACGGTAAATTAAAAATATGTCTGATTTAATCCTTTCCCTGAAAAATATCTTTGCTTAGGCAAGGATACGAAACAGATCAGCTATGTATATTTCGAGAATCAGGAAGATATGTATTCAAGAGCAGTATTCGGGTTTTGTTTGATCAGGATGTCCTATGTGGCCGAGCGATCTAAGGCACGTCACATCTAATGACGACACACACACACACACACACACACACATATTATATATATATATATATATATATATATATATATATATATTATTATTTACATTATTCGAACTATTGTCCTCATCTTTTTCGCCATATCTGTCACAACGTTTCGGCCGTTGTACGCTCCGGCCTTCAGGTGGTTGGAATGTTGAACGAACACTTTATTTCGCTCACTGGGGTAGACTGTTCTAGTTCGAAACGTTGTGATAGATATGGCGAAAAAGATGTAATAATAATAATAATGTAAATAATGTACATAATACCTCATCTCAGAAATATAGACAGACTCTGATATATATATATATATATATATATATATATATATATATATAGCAAAATTGTCCAAATCGTGTAAAAGCAAAATTTTCCATTTGTCAGATTAAGGTTTGAACCGTTGTATCGTAGAAATGATTAAAGATATCTTACTGGAATTCTCCGAGGTTTTTATAACACTACTGGACTCTACTTTGAGAAGTAAGAATGTATAATTACTTTCCAAGCTTAACGGAAGAATCGTGATGAAAATGACGTGTTCATCATTATTTAATCATATGAAAGAAAAAAATGAATGAAAGAAAATGAATGAAAAAATGAATGAAGATAGATAGATAGATAGATAGATAGATAGATAGATATGAATAGATAAATACAGATACATTGATAGATAGATTAAGAGAGACAAGTGAGGAGATAGAAAGAGTGGCAGAAAACGTACTAAAATGCATAGGAACACAGATACAATGTTAGTCATGATAAAAAGAAATATAAAAAAATATCAAAATTAAATAAGAAATATTACACAGAGAATGAATAAAGTGTCAATAATTCCCGAGAATGGATAATGACATGCATGTTTCAAGGAATATTAATAAATCCAAGAAGCACTTGTTTGGAGTGAGTGTAAAAGAGTTTGAAATCAAAAGTCCTGAACGAGAAAAATTTGTTATTTGTTGGGGGATGAAAGAAGAAAAAGATGGAAGAAAAAATGGTTGAGCGTCAATAAAAGAAGCATAGAGAAGAAAAAAGTATCAGCTAAGCATCGGGGGAAAGAAAGGAAAGAAAGAAAGAAGCAGCCGACAACAGAGAAGAAAGGAAGAAGGAAAGAAGTAAATAAAGAAAGAAAGTGAGAAAGAAAGAAAGAAAGAAAGAAAGAAAGTAAGAATGAAAGAAAGAAAGAAAGAAAGAATGAAAGAAAGAAAGAAAGAATGAAAGAAAGAAAGAAAGAAAGAAAGAAACCAAAGATAGAGAAAAAAAAGTAAGAATGAAATGGAAAGAAATAAAGAGAGAAAGGAAGAAAGAGAAGATAAAGAAAGAAAACGAGGATCGAGAAGAAAGCTACAATGAAATGGAAATAAATACATGAATAAATAAATAAAGAAAGAAAGAAAAAAAGAAAGAAAGAAAGGAAGAAAGGAAGAAAGAAAGAAAGAAGGAAAGGAAAACGAGGATATAGAAAAAAGCTATAAGGAAATGGAAATAAAGAAATAAAGAAAGGGGGAAGGAAGGGATAGAGAAAGAACGAAATCGGGGATAGAGAAGAAAACTGGAATGAAATGAAAGGAAAGAAAGAAAGCAAGAAAGAATGAGAGAGAGAGAGAAAGAAAGAAGGGGACTGAGGATAGAGGAGAAAGATAGAACGAAATGAAAATAAAAAAAGAAAGAAAGAAAGAAAGAAAACGAGGATAGAGAAGAAAGGTCGAATGAAATGGAAAGACAGTAAGAAAGAGCTGAGCATAGAGGAGAAAGAAAGAAAGAAAGAAATCAATAGCTGAGCATAGGAAAATAAAAAAAGAAAGAAAAAAGTAACAGCCGAGCATCGAGAAGACAAAAGAAAGAAAAAAGAAAGAAACAGCCGACGACAGAAAATAAGTGAAGTTAGAAAGAAAGAAAGAAAGAAAGAAATACAGAAATAACCGAGCATTAAGAAAAAAAAAAAAAGAAAGAAAGAAAAAATAGAAAAGGTCGAGAATAGAAAAAAAAAACGTAGAAATAAATAGATTGAAAGAACGTAAAAAAATAAACAAAGGAACCAAGAAAAAAAAAAACAATAATCAAACAAAGACGAGAAAGAATTGAAAGAAAGACAGGGAGAAAGAAAAAACGAAATAAATGTAAAGAAAAATGTAAACAAATGTAATAAAGGCTAGAGTTTAAAAAAGAAAGAAAAAAGTCGATGAATTACGAAAGAAAAACTGAAAGAAAGGCAAAAACTAGTAGCAAATAAGGCAAGATGAAAAAGAAAGTAGACCAAAAGAAAGAAAAAAACATAAGGAATAAATAAATTGCAGACAAAAGAAAGAAAGGTAAAAAGAATGTACTAAATGACAAAATAAAAAAAAACAAAAACAAATTCGTGACGAATGAAAAAGTTTAAAGAAAGAAAACAAATAGTAAAAAGCAATAATGTGAATTGATGAGTAAATGAAAGAATGGACAAAGAAACTGAAGCAAGAAAAAAAATGAAGAACACAAGACAAATTGGAAATGTAGAATGAGCTCCAAAAGTTAAATCAATGCCAGGCATTAATGAATAAATCCATAAACAAACAAATAAAAACAGCACCCCGCCCAGCGATGAAAACGGGAAATCGTAAACTCTAGTGAATGGCAATGACAATGAATATAAATTAAATTATTGTATTCCAACATGGCCTTCTATCCTTACAGATAGAAGTGTGCGTATCTACCTCGCTTAAGAATGCGTTTGTTAAGTTAAGGGATGATATATGCGTGAGAAGGAGACACCGTGGAGTAATGGATAGCGGCTTGGATTGAGGAATCGCAGAGCCGAGTTCAAATTCCAGTCGAATCCATTACATTCACTTACGTGCTAATACTCTTGGGAAGGGTATGAATCCTCTTCTTTTCCCTCCAGTTATGGGTAAATAGCAGGACGGACCGGGTTCTATAGCCTTAGATGGCAACTGGTCTACCGCAGAAACAAATGGCAACCAACTGCGGGATAAAAAACTCTGCCTCGTCATGTATCGAAAGATACATGATGGCCTAAGAGTGTATCACGCATGGCTGACTTTCCACTCGAATCCATTACATTCACTTACGTTTTAATAACCTTGGAAAAGATATGATTCCTCTTCTCCCCACTCCCGCAGATATGGGTAAATAGCAGGACAGACCGAGTTCTCTAGCTTTGGATGGCAACTGGTCTACAACAGAAAGAAATGGCAACCTACTGCGGGGAAAAAAATCTGCCTCGTCAGTTATGTATCGAAAGATACATGATCGCCTAAACGTGTATCACGCGTTGGCGCATAACTGACTGATATGCATGAGGAGGATATAGATGCTCTATGCTGAATTCTGTTTTTTTTAAACAATGATGTTCAACCTGTAAAAGCCCCGAGAGCCACTCGAGATAGAGGATTACAGATTAAGAGGCACCACTTCAAGCAAAGTGATAATGTCACCAAAACGCAAGGGGTCACCGGAAGTAAAAGAGAAGGAACCGGAAACCCAATCCTAAACAGGGAACAAGGGTTAAAGCACTACTCCTGTTCAAAAACTTGGGTGGGGGGGTTGTGAACCAGATGAACATATCTAGAGTGACGGAAATTAGTTTTTTTTTAATTTTCCAAACACTGTCAGCGCATTATGGCCGTGTTCATAATTAATGCTGTTGAATGTTGACTTTTTCTTTTTTCTTATTTAATGCTTCCATGATTATTTTTAGGTTTTTATTTTTTACATGTGGATGAGGCTATAAATATTAGCAGGGGAAATTTTCCTTTTGAAACATTATAAAGAAAAACACAATCGGGGAAAAAACCTCTTAGTATTATTGGGATTACTTACATTGATCGAAGTGTTGTACTCATCTTTATTGTCATGTTCACGAATTTTCGGCAGTTGTACGCTCCGGCCTTCTTCAGGTGAATGGAATTTCGAACTGAACCATTTATGTTATCCACCGGGGTAGATTGTTCTAGTTCCATCAGCCATGCCTCTTCCGAATATCTTGGTTATCTCCCTTTAACTCAACACGCCAAGTTTTTTTTTCACCACTGTCATCGCCAGGTATTAGACTCACAACTCTTTGGGTAAAGTCACTGGATCCAAACAACGCATTTATTCCAGGGACAATAAAGATGAGGACAACAGCTCGAACAATGTAAATAATTTGAATATTTAAAATACCTCATCTCAGAAATACAGATAGATATTCTCTTGGGAGTTGGTTCCAAAAAGCAGGAAGAAATTGCTCGAGTCTAACTTACATCTCACCAATAAAGAAATGAGGATGGTTCGGTAAAATGTACGTGGCATAAGGGGCCTCAGTCGTGAAGAAGTGGTGGAATTGTAGTTCGTCCGAGCACTTTTCATGAAAATAACGATAGAGCAGCGCGAGGCTTACAACGTCGTCTGTGAGAGAAGGACTGCAGGAGGGAAAATAATTTGACGATTTTGGACTCTTTAAGTTGTACAGATGACACGGTGCCGATAGCATACACAAAAGAGTAAGTATAGAAAAACCTACAGAAGGTCGTAAGGGAAAGCGAGAAGAAAGGACTAATCACAAAATGCAAGAAAACAGACTGCATGGTTTTCATTAAAAAAAAAGCCCGGCAGGTGAATGACAACCTGAAGATGACAAGATCAAGCAACATTTAAATATTTGGCAAGAAATTTAACTGAGGGCGGATAGCGAAAGATGTCTTCTAAAAATTAAGCAAAGTATAAAGAAACAGAAAAAAATCTCGTTAGAAACAAAGAAACGATTATTTACATTATTCGGACTATTGTCCTCATCTTTGTCGCCCTATTTATCACAACGTTTCGGCCTTTGTACGCTCCGGCCTTCTTCAGATCCAGTGACAGGACCCAAAGAGTGTGAGTTCAATACCCGGTTAAGGCAGTGGAGAAATTTCAGAGGAAAATTAACAGGAGATAACTGATAACTGACATCCATCAAACATGGTACGTGGAACTAGAAGAATCTACCCCAGTGAGCGAAATAATGGGTTCAGTTCGACATTCCAACCACCTGAAGAAGGCTGGAGCGTATAACGGCCGAAACGTTGTGATAAATATGGCGACAAAAATGAGGACAATAGTCCGAATAATGTAAATAATGTACATAATACCTCTCAGAAATATAGACAGACTCTGAAGGATCGGTACGGACCCGATATACCAAAAATATGGAGACAAATTGAAAAATCCTACCAGAAACTGGCACGAATATCGAACCATCTGTCATTCCTACACCGATGCAGAGACCTACAACTCATCCCTTCAGGCTTGGCACCAAGACTTCTCGTCAATTCGAGGAGAGCCCGTCTGGTCGCAGAGAAAGCGGGACACGCCCTTGTCCGAGAGAGAATCCAGTACAATCGTTGGATAAAACATCGACTACAAGCTCATATCTCCCAGACGCTCGAGTTCTACAGAAAGATGCTGAGAATGTCATAGACTTAACATGTGAGCAAAGTTTCAGAGTAAGTGGAAACAAAAAGGACACTGAAAATTGGAATCAGAAAGAGACTATAGAAAATTCCAGGACATATGAAGAAGATAGGGAGATTAGAAATTTGGACATTTACAGGAGATATTGCAGACAAGAGGATCAGAGGAAAGCAAAGCATAACCTATTTAGCGTGTTTGTCTAAATGATTGGCAGGACCGGGATTAGGAGAAATAGCGAAAAGACAACATTTACTAAGAGCTATAAAGAAAAAGAAATTATGGAGAGCCATGTTCATCCACGTCCTGAAGGGATATATAGAAGAAGAAAGGGATTGAGTAAATGGTTGGCAGAACAGCGATTAAAAGAGATAGCAAAAAGACAAAATTTACTAAGAGTTATAAAGGAAAGGAAATTGTGGAGAGCCATGTCCATCCACGTCCTGTAGGGATATATAGAAGAAGAAAGGGCTTGAGTAAATGGTTGGCAGAACAAAGGATTAAAAGAGATAGCAAAAAGACAAAATTTACTAAGAGTTATAAAGGAAAGGAAATTGTGGAGAGCCATGTCCATCCACGTCCTGTAGGGATATATAGAAGAAGAAAGGGCTTGAGTAAATGGTTGGCAGAACAGCGATTAAAAGAGATAGCAAAAAGACAAAATTTACTAAGAGTTATAAAGGAAAGGAAATTGTGGAGAACCATGTCCATCCACGTCCTGTAGGGATATATAGAAGAAGAAAGGGCTTGAGTAAATGGTTGTCAGAACAGAGATTGCGAAAAGACACAATTTAGTGAGTGATACAAATGACAGGAAATTGTTGAGAGCCAGGATCTATCTATCTATCTATCTATCTATCTATCTATCTATATATATATATATATTGAACAATAAAAAATATTAAAAATTAAAATCTTTAGACACACTGGGTTGTAGATTAATATTCTTTCGTTTTTTTTTATTATTATTTCATTTAGATTCCTCGACAAGTTTCGACCAAAATGGCCATCATCGGGAGGAGAAATATTTCTGCTTGCTGGTAGCAGGAAACTACAGAAATATATATATATATATATATATATATATATATATATATATAGATAGATAGATAGATAGATAGATAGATAGATAGATAGATAGATAGAGGCATAGATGCCCGAATGTTACAATGGATAACGGCACGAAATTAGAGTTCTGACAGTCGGGATCAGATTCCATGTTCGTTGCATTCATCTGAAAAGTCAAGAATTCATCTCTCCTCCAAGCTGTGGGTTAAATAATTGATTCTCAAACCGCGTGGGGTGGAATATTATCACGGCATACACATTAAATATGTGTGTATAAGTAGTAAGAGTATAATGTTAGTATTTAAATAAATAAATAAACAATTTTTCAAATAATTCTTTTCACAATTTTACGATTATGTTATTTTAAATAGTTTGTCTTAATCATTTTTTAAAATGTATTTTTTCTGAATTTAACCTTTTAAAATTCATATTTATTTGAATAAATAAATATTAACCATATCTGTGGGTGAATTTAAAAAAAAATCTATGGTTTTATTTCATAACATTTATATGTATACCCTTTAAAATTTTTGCTCAATGTGCCGTGATATTTTCATTTTCTCCTAGATATTTCATTTACTTAAAAATCTTGTGACGGGGAACACTGGTTAAAATAGTTGGATTTGTATCTAGAAAATCATTCTCACACAATAGTTAATGCAATATTTATTCGCAAACAAAGAATTATTCTAATAATACCAAATAATTTCGGCATTAAATAACGCACAAAGAATTGACAAACCGTGAAAAAATCAATCTGGTCGCAATTACTATTATGCAACTTCACACTTTTTGGATATGGCTTTATATATATATATATATATATATATATATATATATATATATATATATATATATATATATATATATATATATATATTAACTCCAATTACATTATGTGCATGGGACAAAAGCATGTAAGTTAATGTCCGGCCTCTTCTATGGCCTGCTCCAGAGACTTCCGCTTAGCTGTCCCCACTACCGCTTAACTTCCGGTGATTAGAGCTGCTCTAATTCTTTTATGTAAACACGTGACATTACCTCTGCCCCATTTAACAGTGTAATATTAACAAAGTTGGTACCAGCCCGCACAAATATCTTACAAGGGATGCTGGAGAAGAAAACACATTTAAAACCACTAATTTTTATACTGAAGATGAGAGTCTTGTCGTCAGAACATCGGAAAGACTCTCTCGTTAACCGCCTGCCAGTTTTGTATATTGTCTGTAAATGGCAAAAAATAAATAAATAAATAAAAAATAATGTGGTCAATAAAAACGATCTTACGCTCATAGAAAACAGATGGACGGAATGACGACGTGAAGAGCATTATGGTTAATTCAGATTTAAGGCGTGGAATCTCAGGACGCGACGTTTGGTTGACGGAACAATAGATCAAATAGAACATGAAGAAGAAAGGCCCTTTTTTTTAACAGGAAGTAGAAAAAGCGTGCGTCACTAACAGAAACAAGGGAAAAAAAAAACAATCGTTCAGTTTGTTCCGTCATTTACTCGTTTAAATGTCATTAGCATCTGCACATTGAAGTCTATCTATCTATCTATCTATCTATGACGGATTCTCATTATCTATCTATCTATCTATCTATCTATCTATCTATTTAGTCGCTTCCTATCTACCTATATGAACCGACTGGCATAGATAGATAGATAGATAGATAGATAGATAGATAGATAGATAGATAGATAGATATTGAAGAGACTGCGATAGATAGATAGATAGATAGATAGATAGATAGATATGAACAGACTGAAACACATAGATGAACAGACTGAGATACATAGATACATAACTAGATAGGTAGATATGAAGAGACTGAGATAGATAGATAGATAGATAGATAGATAGATAGATAGATACGCAGGCTGAAATTGATAGACTGAGATTGACCGATATGGATAGATAGCTATACAGATAAATAGACAGGTTGAAATAGACTGAGATAGATAGATAGATAGATAGATAGATAGATAGATAGATAGACTGATATGCAGACTGAAATATATAGACTCACATTGAACGATATGGATAGATAGCTATGCAGATAAATTGATAGGTTGAAATAGACTGAGAGAGAGAGAGAGAGAGAGAGAGAGAGAGGTAGATATGAAGTGGCCGGGATAGATAGATAGATAGATAGATAGATAGATACGCAGACTGAAATTGATCGACTGAGATTGACCGATATGGATAGATAGCTATACAGATAAATAGATAGGTTGAAATAGACTGAGATAGATAGATAGATAGATAGATAGATAGATAGATAGACTGATATGCAGACTGAAATATATAGACTCACATTGAACGATATGGATAGATAGCTATGCAGATAAATTGATAGGTTGAAATAGACTGAGGTAGATAGATAGATAGATAGATAGAGAGAGAGAGAGAGAGAGAGAGAGAGAGAGAGAGAGAGAGAGAGAGATATGAAGTGGCCGGGATAGATAGATAGATAGATTTGAACAGACTGGAATATTTTTCTCTCTATAATTAGTTTGCGTCATACTTGGGGTATTTTTAGAGAAAATTAAGTCAAGAAAATGGTAAGGAAACATTTGGCATTCATTGACCGAGCAGCCAATTTTACTGCAGGTTGAAATTTATACAACCTTTCTCGTAAAACATTTTTTAGAAAAACAAGTTCAGTAGCTGTTATCGCTCTTTCCCGTCTTAATGGGATTTTCCTTTGGAACCTTCTCTCTGATGTGGTGTGGAATATTAACATCTTGATTATGTCATTATTTTCTCTTCGAGCTTACATCTGCTATCCATTTCAGTTGTTTCTTCTCTTGGTCGTCCTCAATTGATGTGGCTCCTGTTATTTGGTACAGTATATTGCGATTCTGTAACGCCGATCCACAATGTTCAAAGCAGGATGATTTTTGGCAAGTCTCGCTAGCTGTTATCGCTTTTTCGAGTACTGATGGCGTTTCGCTCCTAACCTTTTTTTTTTTTTGAAAAAGTGTGAAAATTAAACATGTCATTATTTTCTCTTTGAGTTACAGGTGCTATTCATTTTAGCTGTTACTACTGTTGGTAGTCCTTAAGTGATGTGGTCTCTGATATTTGGTTATTGGGTGCTATTGATATTAGGCAGAGGTAGTTTACAGCAGCCAGTTTAGATATTTCTGATCAGGTCTGGCGCTTATGCATGATATCCATATGAATGTCTGGATCTAACGAGGCTACTTAATGACTCGAGTTTTCGGGTCGATATTTTCGCTTTGTAGCAACTTGCGGTATTGTGAGAAACTACCTCTTACGTAGCCTAATCTCTGTTCAATTTCCTATTGTTCTAAACTAAATTTGTTATACCTGACCCTTACATATTTGAAGTGTTCGGCATTTACTATTAGGCTGGTGCAAAAATAATGACGTAATAATGTCGTTTTTTGACGTATTTTTTAACGTCAAAAACGACATTCTTACGTCATTATTTTTGCACCAACCTAATAATTCCATGTCCTGAAATTTTAGGTTGGATTCGTGTTATGTGCCATCACTGCTGTCATTTCACTGCCAGATCATAGTTTCGCTTTCGGAAAAGTTTATCTTGAGTTCTGTAATAGAAGATGTTGATTTTCTATTCAAGATCATTTTTCACAGGATGTTTTTACCAAAAACCAGTATCAAAGAAAATAGTGGAAAACCCTCTTCCTCTTTTTGCTCTAACAGGATACCGTAGCGAGCGCGTTGTGTATTGATCAACAATCAAAAGTAAACGCTTTTACCACAACGTTAAATATCTGACTTGCATTTGTAAAAATCACGAGACATTTACATGTTTGCACACGCACAAAAAAGCAATACCTTGTCCGGTGACAAAAGTTGCTGATGGCGCCAGGGGTGGCAATACCGCCTTAGCCACCGAAACTGTGTTACATTCCTTAGTTAATGACGATGGCAAGGTATTGCAGATGCTTTCACACGTTGTATGTAGAAAAAAATGTGTTTAGCTTATTGAAAGGTGAATTTTCGTCGGCATCAAACCTAACTTTTTAGCATTTAATAGTTACTGTAACCGTACTTCGTAGTCAAGTTTTTTGAATTCTCGTATATTTTGATTGGTCATTTCAGCTCATGTGACAGCGTTTCCCCTTACGAGGGGTGGTTAATTAATTTGAACCTTTTAAAACCTTTATTCAATCTACATTCAACATCATCACTTGATAAGACACCAGAAAACAAAATGGCTATTTTTGTAGTGATTTTATAACATATTTATGTTATAATTTTTAAATAAATAATTATATGCGCTCTACTCTGTATTGAGCACTCTTTTAAGAATAGTAATTGTTTGTTATTGGAATTTATTCCGTATACACCAATCATATACTTGTATATATATATATATATATATATATATATATATATATATATATATAGTGAACATTGAAGTCAACACTTAGAGGCAACAGTCATGCTAGACGCAACGTCAAGGGTCCTGACGATTGCGTCTAGCATGAAACAGCTTGTCGCCTAAGTGTTGACTTCAATGTTCACTTTTATACACGCGTTCTATTTCTGATATTGAGCACTTTATCCCATAAATATAGCACACCTTAAGAGTATATTTATATATATATATATATATATATATATATATATATAGGTCTCCCCAAAAACTGACATCATTTTAAAAGCAATTATCTTGAAAACTAGTAAGTCTAGTTCAACAGTTTAGGTGTTAAACATCATAAGTTTATTATGGGAGCGATGTCATAAGTGTTTAATATGTGCACTGCCTTTGACACGGCACACGTCAAGTTGGTAGTTAAGCTCTTGCCAAACACGTTGTAGCATGTCTCCGGTAGCATTATCCAATGCGGAAGTGATTCTTCTAGCAGGAAGAGAGGGGACAGACCACTCCCTTCACATATCCCCATAAAGAGAAATCACCCAGGGACAGGTCTAGTGACCGCGACGATTATTTTATCAGAAAACTGTCTTCAACTCCACCGCGCCTGATCCATCTCTCCTGCAGATTCTCATTGAGATAACAAAAACAAAACATTATATATATATATATATATATATATATATGACGAGAGAGAGAGAGAGAGAGAGAGAGAGAGAGAGAGAGAGGGGGAGAGAGATGGTTGGGTGTGCATACTGTGTCCCTGGCGCATAACAATCTTAAAAGACTCATCCATCTGTGCGTTCCATGGACGCAACTAAAGTTTCCTATAAAAAGTGATAGCTTTCACATATTCTTTCAAATACGTTTTACGAGTTCTTCCTCTTTCCTTTTTTCATTGGCGAGTAGGATGTATGGATGGCATGAAACCAATGTTCCCTTACCAAAAACGTTCTTGTTTCGCTATTTTTAAAATATATTTGACGCACCTGAACACACTCATATTTGCCGACCGTAAATTTAAATACTATTTTCTTTTTAGATTTTTTGATTCAATTGAAAAAAAAAGAAAAAAAACTTTTGTCCTGTTAATTTGAAAGTTTTGTTCTGTCATAATTCTCAAAAAAGAAATATATATATTAGGTTGGTGCAAAAATAATGACATAATAATGTCGTTTTTGACGTTAAAAAATACGTCAAAAAACGACATTATTACGTCATTATTTTTGCACCAACCTAATATATATATATATATATATATATATATATATATATATAGGTTCTTATTTGAACTGTGATTAAGTGTAGATACTGTATTTTTTCATTTTTTTTAATTTAATTAAAAAAAAAAAATATCCTCTCAATTTAAGTGATTCCGAATGATTAAAATAGTTTTTTTGGAAAGATGCAAAAAAAAAAAAAAAAAAATACACTGTAGCCCTGCAGTTTAACGCAAAAATTTATTAAGAAATTTTAGTTGGGACCCATTGAATTTCCCAGAGACGCACCCAAATCACCGCTAGTGGCTCCTGAACTTACTATAAGATTAGGTTGGTGCAATAATGACGTAATAATGTCGTTTTTGACGTATTTTTAACGTCAAAACGACATTATTACGTCATTATTTTTGCACCAACCTAATAAAACCTATCAACACGACTGTATATATACATGGCCGGTGCAAGGGTATCGTGCACTAAACCCCGAATCTATAATAGAACCCCCTGAATATTTGATACGCCCCCATTCCACTATACTAACATTTCAATTTTCATAATGTAATATTCATATTAAATAGAAATGTTATTGCAACCTAATCATGTACAATAATGTATCATATGAAATATAGGTGAACAATTCAACTAGAAAAAATTGAAGATAAATCCAATGTATCTAAATACAAATTAGAGACATGTCATAAGAACTCATTCCATCTTAAAGAAATTAACAATGTTTTGCGGTAATTTTTAACACAGACTTGAGATTTGTTTGTTAAAAAGATGAACAATTTTAGCACATTGAACATTATGGATAAAAAAAATAGTGAAATTTATATTTATTTTTTCGCGACTTCGCAAAAACAAGACAAATTCACGGATTTTGGATACAAAAAAAACAACATCCTCAGGATGATGTCAAAATCAGCGAAAATTGTTCATCCTTTTAAAATTGTAACATATATAAATGTAGGTAGAAAAAAGCAAATGTTGAGGGTTACAAAGCACTGCCCGGGTGCCCCAATCAGACTCCCCCTCGGTGTGGGTTCGGATTTAGTACGGCTCTCTTTTTTCTTTTCTCTCTCTCTCTCTCTCTCTCTCTCTCTCTTTATACTGATCAGTTCCTGTTGTCTAATCAGTTCCTTGATGGTAAGATGAAATTCATCAAAGAAGGCGCCGAAATTTGTATTTAATCCAAGTACTTTCGACCTATTCTAAGATCACCTTCAGGGGTAAATTATAAAGATAATCTTATTGTAATTGCGATAAAATCTGCATTCTGTTGTAATAGTGATTTTAAAAAAAACATGCGCGATCGCGTTCTGTTATAGTTGTTTTAGAATTTAAAATTTATCTGTTGTAATTATAGAACTTTTTTCAAAACAAGCGTCCCAATATAAGGGAGCTGACCGGAAATTGATAGAAATGTAAAATGGCATTAAAAGTTATATGCACTTGAATATTTTGTTACTATATCCATAATACATTTTGTTGAGTGTTGGTTGGTTGATATATATATATATATATATATATATATATATATGCACGTTTCATTAAAAACGACAGACAAGGTACTACGGTTAAGCTTTTTATTGAATTTTTCTTGTGTTCTAACAAGAGCTTTCTTTTCTGTACAAAGGGTGTGTAAGAACTGTCCGAATGTTTTATATTTCCGAGCGCTTTCGGCTATACCTTTAGCCATTGTCAAGGTTGATTCGATTTTTCAGCTTAATTGAGTGTGTGCGTTCTGTGTATGTCTTAGTGTGTAGTAGAAATGTTTTTAATTTCCGAATATGGTTAGCACATTGTGGCCTTGTTCGTAGTTAATATTGTTAAGAGTTGGCTTTTTCTTTTTTATTATTATTTCATTATTTTTAGTCTTTTTTGCAGGTGGATGCAGTTAATATACAAAAAGAAAAAGAAAGAAAAAAAAGTAGTTACAAAAACAGAAAAGAAAGAAAGAAAAAGTAAAGAAAGAAAAACTGAAAAGAATGAAGAGTAACGAAAGAGATTAAAAAAGGGAAAGAAAAGTAAAGATAGAAAAAAGAAAAGAAAGAAAGAAAGAAAGAAAATTTAACGAAGAAAGAAAAAGTGTAATGAATGAAAAGTAAAGAAAGAGTTAAAGAATGGAAAAATGATAGAAAAACAGAAAAGTGAGAAAGAAAAAAATTAAAGAAAGAGAGAAAAGGTAAAGAAATGAAAATAAAGATAGAAAAACAGAAATGTCAAAAAGGAAAAATAAAGAAGAAAGAAAAAAAAAGAAAGAAAGACATAAAGAAAGGAAAAGAAAAGTAAAGATAGAAAAAGAGAAAAGAAAAAAGAAAGAAAGAAAAAGTAAAGAAGAACGAAAAAGTGTGCAAAATAAAAAGTAAAGAAAGAGATAAAGGAAAGACAGAGTAAAGTTACAAAAACAGAAAAAGAAAGAAAGAAAAACTAAGAAGAAAGAAAAAGTGTAAAGAATGAAAAGTAAAGAGATAAAGAAAAGAAAAAATTGAAAAACAGAAAAGAAAGAAAGAAAAAGTAAAGAAGAAAGAAAGAATGAAAAGAATGAGGAGTAACGAAAGAGATAAAAAAGGAAAAGAAAAGAAATGATAGAAAAAAAGAAAAGAAAGAAAGAAATTAAAGAAGAAAGAAAAAGCGTAAAAAAATGAAGAGTAAAGAAAGAGATAAAGAAAGGAAAAATAAAAAAAAACAGAAAAGAAAGAAAGAAAGAAAAAATAAAGAGAAAAGAGTAAGGAAAGGAGAAAGAAGATTGAAGAATAAAATGAAAAGAAAGATTCAAAGAAATAAAGAAAGAATTCAAAGTAACGATAAAAAAGAGAAAAGAAATTACGAAAAAAGTAAAGGAAAAAGTAAAAACAAACAAGAAAGATGAGAAAAAAAAAAGCAAAGAAAGAAAAATGAAAGAAAAACATGAAAGAAAAAAAGAGCGAATGATAAGTAACGGAAAAAAAAGCTGATTCTAAAAAATGTTTTGTGTTCACTTAAGCATGTCTGCTCTCTAATGAAATAACCTCTGTTTTGTATTTCCTCAGATCTC
>CAHIKZ030000236.1:2630000-2632500 GCA_903632075.3 Acanthosepion pharaonis | reverse complement strand
GTGGAATAAACTTTTTAGACATTTCTTGCATTTTATTTTCGTTCTATATCGTTTTTTATCGAGTGGTATATGATAGCTCTTGTCAAGATTTAAATAACAAATGTTTGATTAAGTGTGCATTAGACCACTCGTCCACAGAGAGCCTCTGTTAATCACTCAGATCATCGCTTTGTGAAACCTTTCTCTTATTTCTAATTTACAGACATGAGGAATATTTGCTATTTGCTTAGCTCTTTTCCCATTAATAATTTTGGATCGACTGAGTAATTAATTTCTACCAGACTCTTTTCTCACTTTCTCACTGGATAGTGACTGTATATTGGGTTTAAAGTGGTTCAGTTTTGGTTAGCTTGGGTACCTTAACGATATTTATTCGGTTATTTTATGCCGAACGCAAGCTCTTTAGGACAAAAGCCACGTTGAATTTCGACTCGACCAGATTAAATGAATTAATAAAATGATAGATATACGTTCGGTTTATGCGGCAGTCAAGATGGTAGACATAGGTCCTGTTTTGCATTAAATTCAAAAAGCCAGATTGATTTTAAATTAGTTTTAAAATGGCAGACAAAGGTCTGAGTTTTACATTAGATTTAAAAAGGCAGACAAAAGTCCGATTTTACATTAGATTCTAAAAGGCAGACAAAGTTCCGATTTTACATTAGATTCAAAAAGCCAGATAAAGGTCCGATTTTACATTAGATTCTAAAAGGCAGACAAAGGTTCGATTTTACATTAGATTCTAAAAGGCAGACAAAGGTCCGATTTTACATTAGATTCTAAAATGCAGACAAAGCTCTGATTTTACATTAGATTCTAAAATGCAGACAAAGCTCTGATTTTATATTAGATTCTAAAAGGCATACAAAGGTCCGATTTTACATTAGATTCTAAAAGGTAGACAAAGGTCCGATTTTACACTAGATTCTGAAAGGCAGACAACGGTTCAATTTTACATTAGATTTAAAAAAAGCAGACAAAGGCCTGATTTTACATTAGAGACTAAAATTAGATATAAGTCCGATTTGAGATTAGAGTTAAAAACGCAAACATAGATCCGGACCTGTGCCCGACTTTTTGATTATAGTTAAACTAGAGTCAAAAAGTTGGACTCAGGTCCGGTTTTACATTAGGTTAAACAAGTCAGACACAATTCCGGTTTACACTATAGTCAAAAAGTCTGATATTTGTCCAGTTATACATTACAGAAAAAAAAGTTAGACATAGGCCCAGTTGGTAGATGTAGGTCCGGTTTAGACTCGAATAAAAAAGGTAAACATAGGTTTAGTTTTACATTAGATCAAAAAAGGGAATCTCAGGTCCGGTTTACACTAGATTCAAAAACGAAGACATAGGCACTGTTTTTATATTAGTGTCAAAAACTTAGACATAGATCGGCAAGAGAAATTACCTATAATATCATTTCCAGATAATTAAAAAAAAAACCCTTCTAAACCTAAGATCGGAAATTATGTCCTGTTGCTTACATAATAAAAAGTTCTGTTTGAGTTCATTTGAAGCGTGATAAAAAAGAACGTAGGTATATTTCATTTAATCCCTCCCCCACCTATATATTTCCAATATTTGGACGTCGAAACGTACAGCAGGAACACCGGACCATATATGACAGCAATATTCCATGCAAGGACGGATGGTTCATTTATAGATTTGAAGGATGGACTCAGACGAGAAGAAAATTTCTGGCAAGATACAGAGAACCAAATTTCCTTACGGTAGATGAAGCTATTGATTCAATGTATTTATTCTACCTCATGTCAGCGGACAGCATAAGACTAAGCAGGCGTAACGAGGCGCTCTCGAGGAGTTGGGAATCTACCATTCTGATGGGAGCCGGGAGGTTTCTCTGTGGTGGGCAAAGAAGAGCAGTTTCATTTTGGTGGCATTAAAGTTTACAAACACTTTCCTGTCCCAATCAACCACAGATTGAAGGTCATTTTCGAGATCAGCAGCCAGGTTAGTTTTGTCAACAATACTAGATTTACTATTGAGGCAGGAGTAAATAGTAATGTCGTCCGCGTAGATGCCGACTTGGGAACTGATGACATCGAGAAATTCAATGATGAAGATCAGGAAGAGTGTAGGGCCCAAGATAGAGCCTTGGGGAACACCAGCTTTCGTGATAAAGGAGCCGGAGGAGAACTCGTTTATATATATATATATATATATATATATATATATATATATATGATAGCGGCTTCGATTGAGGAATCGGAGAGCCGAGTTCAAATAACAGTTGAATCCATTACATTCATTTACGTGCTAATACTCTTGGGAAAGGTGTTAATCCTCTTCTTCTTTCTCCAGTTATGGGTAAAATAGCAGGACAGACTGGGTTCTATAACCTTGGATGGCAACTGGTCTAGGAGAAGGAAAACTCTGAATTCAAAACATGCCGAGGGTCGGTTGGGGACTTTGTGGCAAGTAGTGCATCAGGTCTCTGTATTCGGCCCTTCAAAAAGTGTGGATGGTCATGCACGAA
>CAHIKZ030000236.1:2585000-2625000 GCA_903632075.3 Acanthosepion pharaonis | reverse complement strand
GAAAAAGAAAAATAGATAAAGAGAAAATAGAAAAGCTGAATATTAAAAAGAAAGAAAGAAAAAAGAAAGAAAAAAAGAAAAAAAAAAGAAAAAAAAGAAAAGAAAATAAAGAAAGAAAGAAAGAAAAGAAAAAAAAAAAAAAAAGAAAAAGAACTCTATGACAAAATGAAGAAACAGAGAAAAATAGAAAGAGAAAATAAAGAAAGAAAGAAAGAAAGAAAAAAAGAAAGAAAGAAAGAAAAAAGAAAAAGAAGGAAAGAAAGACAGACAGACAGACAGAAAGAAAAGAAAGAAAAGAAAGAAAAGAAAGAAAGAAAAAGAAAGAAAACGACAGAAAGAGAGACAGACAGACAGAAAGAAAGAAAAAAAGAAAAAAAAAGAAAAGAAAGAAAGAAAGAAAGAAAAGAAAGAAAGAAAGAAAAAAAAGGAAAAAGAAAGAAAGAATATGACAAAATGAAGAAAATAGAGAAAAATAGATAAAGAGAAAAGGAAAGCTGAATACTTAAGAAAGAAAGAAAGAAAGAAAGAAAGAAAGAAAGAAAAGAAATAAAGAAAGAAAGAATAAAAAAAAGAAAAGAAAGAAAGAAAGAAAGAAAGAAAGAAAGAAAAAGAAAGGAAAAAGAAAAGAAAGAACTCTATGAAAAATGAAGAAACGGAGAAAAATAGATAAAGAGAAAATAGAAAGCTGAATAGAAGAAAGAAAGAAAAAAAAAAGAAAGAAAGAAAGAAATAGGAAGGAAAGAAAGACAGACAGACAGACAGACAGAAAGAAAGAAAGAAAGAAAGAAAGAAAGAACGAAAGAAAGAGAGACAGAAAGAAAGAAAGAAAGAAAGAAAGAAAGAAAAAGGAAGGAAAATAGAAAGAAAGAATATGACAAAATGAAGAAACAGGAGAAAGATAGATAAAGAGAAAAAGAAAATACTGAAGAAAGAAAAAAGAAAGAAAGAAAAAAAAAATAAAATAAAGAAAGAAAAAGAAAGAAAAAGAAAAAAGAAAGAAAGAAAGAAAATTAGAAAAAAAAAAAGGAAAAAGAAAGAAAGAACTCTATGACAAAATGAAGAAACGGGAGAAAAATAGATAAAGAGAAAATAGAAAGCTGAATACTTAAGAAAGAAAGAAAAAAAAAAAGAAAGAAAGAAAGAAAGAAAGAAAGAAAGAAAAGAAAGAAAGAAAAACAGACAGACAGACAGACAGACAGAAAGAAAGAAAGAAAGAAAGAAAGAACGAAATAAAGAGAGACAGACAGACAGAAAGAAAGAAAGAAAGAAAGAAAGAAAGAAAGAAAGAAAGAAAGAAAAACGAAAGAAAGAAAAACGAAGGAAAAAACAAAGAAAAGAAAGAAAAACAAAATGAAAAACGGGAAAAAATAGAAAAAGAAAATAGAAAGCTGAATACTTAAGAAAGATAGAAAGAAAAAAGAAAGAAAGAAAGAAAGAAAAGAAAGAAAGAAAAGAAAAAGGAAAGAAAGAAGAGACAGACAGAAAGAAAGAAAAGAAAAAAAAAACAAAAGAAAGAGACAGACAGACAGACAAAAGAAAAAAAGAAAGAAAGAAAGAAAGAAAAAAAGATAAAGAAAATAGAAAGAACTCTATGACAAAATGAAGAAACAGGAGAAAAAAGATAAAGAAAAAAAAGAAAGCTGAATAAAAGAAAGAAAGAAAGAAAGAAAGAAAGAAAGAAAGAAAGGAAAGGAAGGAAAGAAAGACAGACAGACAGACAGAAAGAAAGAAAGAAAGAAAGAAAGAGAGAAAGAAAGAAAGATAAAGGAAAGATAGAAAGAACTCTATGACAAAATGAAGAAACGGGAGAAAAATAGATAAAGAGAAAATAGAAAGCTGAATACTTAAGAAAGAAAGAAAGAAAGAAAGAAAGAAAGAATGAAAGAAAAAAAGAAAGAAAATAATCGCTTAAAAAGAATAGGAATAAAAAAGTTCATAAAATAAAAGAGAAAGAGAACTGTAAAAAGGAGATAGGAAAAGAAAGAAAGAAAGAAAGACAATGGTTAAATGTAATTTACGAAAAGAAAGCAAGAATGTATCAATAAATGAAATATAAAGATAAAAGACAACCCTTAAAAAAAGAAAGAAAGAAAACAGAGAGAAAGAAAGGGCATAAAAAAATTAAAAATAGAGGCAAAGAAATTATAGAAGAATTTAAAAGATTTAACAAAAGCAGTGGCGGGTTTTGCAATAAAGACAAAAGAAAGCAAGAAATAAAATGGCACCGAATCTGGACTTAACACCAAATTAAGACTAACGGTGTGGTTGGGATCGGGTTTGCCCTTATTACGAAGCGTCTCATGTCATCACCTCACACATTCCTTTTCAGAGTCTGGGGATCAGGTTAGAGGCGAAGTGGTGGAGGACGCATTTGTCCTTTGAAATCGATCACAATTGAGTACATGATAATTAACTGATGTTTAATCCCGGAGCCGACAGCACTGCCCAGCGGTCATCACATTGCCGCCGACAATCAGCCCTATCATCTTTCCTGCGGCCTAATTAATAAGATGGCGACCGGTCAGCGGCATCAGTTGACTGATTCATAATGCCCGCCATTCTGGCAATGGCGGGAAAAATAAACCAGTATATTCAAGGAGACACGCCTTGTATTTCTCGACTGAATAACGCAAGGCGCCTCCACCTCCCGCACCCCTTCATATATTCACCTCCCCATCTGCTTTTTTTTCGCTATATGGCAATCAAACCTACATAGGCAAACATGTCCCCCACCGAATATACATACATCCATATCAAAAGGATTAATGGATTTGTTTTTAATCCGACATTTTTAATAGTTCAAACGTTATTATCAGGTCATTCCATAAGTTCTGTCCGAATTTTAACTTTTTGTTAAAATGAACGAAATTTAAAGAGTATTTTATAATGTCTAATGGAGTTGAACATTATTTTTATGTTTAGATGCATTTAAACTGATCAAATTTTATTTCAGAGAACAATAAAATTAATTTTTTTTTTATTAAAACCCTGCTAACATGGAAGTAACCAAGAATCATTTGAGGCACATAATGCTTTATGAGTTCAAGAAAGGAAACTCAGCAGCCGAAGCGGCTAGAAACATTCACTCAGTTTATGGAGAGGAATGTATGAATGAAAGAACTTGCAGAAGATGGTTTACAAAATTCAGAGGTGGAGATTTCACCCTTGAAGATGAAGATCGAACCGGACGTTCAGTTGAGTTTGATGAAAAGCTTCATGAAGCAGCCCTTGAAGAAAATCCTGCTTTATCAGTTGAGGAATTGGCAGTGGTTCTCAGTTCAAACCGTCTTCAAAACTTGGAAAATGGATGCCTCATGAATTGTTTGAAAACCTCAAATCCCGAGTTGACATCTGCTCTTCTCTCCATTCTTGCCAACTTGTTTCAACTTTGTTTGTATAGACTTCTGACTGGCGACGAAAAATGGATCTTTTATCGAAATGTTAAGCGTCGTAGATAGTGGCTTGGTAAACGGGAAGGACCCCAGCCCCAGTCGAGAAGGGAATTCATGGGCAAAAGGTTCTTCTTTCAATCTGGTGGGATCGCCAACGAATAATCCACTTTGAATTCTTACCACCTAATGCAGCAATTAATGCTCAAATATACTGTCAGCAATTAGAGCGTTTGAACCAAGCTTTGAGGAAAAAAAAGACCTGCTCTAGTGAATCGAAAAGAGGTGATGTTTCATCAGGACAATGCGCGACCCCACTCAGGAAGAATCACGTCACAAAATATCGAAGAACTTTTTGTTGGGAGAAAATTCCTCATCCACCTTATTCTCCCGATCTTGCTTTTCAGACTATCATTTGTTTCGTAGCTTACAGAATCATTTGGAAGAAACATCTTTTGTAACACAGGAAGAGATTAAAACTGACATTTGTGAGTTCTTCGAATCAAAGTCAAAAGAATTTTACAGTAATGGAATTAGTAAGCTTGTTAATAGATGGAAGGAATTCATAGATAATCAGGGAAAATGCATTGTTGATTGAATCTGTAATTAAATGTAACATTTGGTCATTTGTTTTCTTTATTCAAAATTCGGACAGAACTTATGGGATGACCTGATATATTGGAAACTTCATATTTGAAATAGACGTCCCATTTTTATTTTTTAAACATTGTGTATTACGTCTATTGGCCTGCACATTTTAGAGATTCATCGGCATGGATCGAACCTGCATTCACCTTTGTAGGGGAGGCCACCTGTGCTTTTGCCGCTCGACACCCAGAACGACACAGCGGGCAAGGATCTATTTCCCCTTTTTAAGATGGCACATCACGGTCGAGCAATGGACAACGGCTCGGATTGAGGAATCGGAGAGCCGATTTCGAATTCCAATCGAATCCATTACATTCACTTACGTGATAATCATCATTGTCTCCCAACAGGTATGGGTAAATAGGAGGACAGGCCGGGTTCTATACCTTTGGTTGCCAACTGGTCTAGCACAGAAAGAAAGGCAACCTACTATGGGAAAAAATCTGCCTCGTCAGTCATGTATCGAAAGATACATGATCACATAAGCGTGTATCACGCATGGCACGTAACTGACTGACAGGCTTTCCACTTGAATCCATTACATTTACTTACGTGCTAATACACTTTGCAAAGGCATGAATCCTCTTCTTCTCCCCACCCCCAGTTAATGGTAAATAGCAGGATAGTCTGGGTTCTATATTCTTGGATGGCAACTGGTCTACCCCAGAAAGAAATGGCAAATTACTGCGGGAAAAAAAAACTGCCTTGTCAGTCACGTATCGAAAGATACATGATCGCCTAAGCGTGTATCACGCATGGCAAATAACTGACTGATATTCTATATAATAAAGTGGGTGAAGAAGCGACTAAAAGCATAAAGTCCCTAATAAAAAATGACCAATATATACCTATCACTGAATCAAGCAAATTCGAAATCTCGAAACGCCAATATTACCTATTTTTGTATCAAGTAAATTTTGCAGATATAAACAACGAATACTTACCATTCTACGAATCAGGTAAATGCCTATAGACCAATGCGATCCATAACTCAGGCCTGTACATCGAGTAAGGCCAGTGGGTGACTGGGGGCGAACGATTTATACGTGAAAGTTCGTTACTGGATTTGGATTAAGAATTTTTTTTTTAAATAATTTTTTATATTATACCTTTAGTTTATTATTAAAGTTACTGAAGTAATTATAATGTTTATTTATTTCATTTGAACTTTGCATATTTTATCTTTAAACAAACTTTTTCGTTGTGAAATTGACAACTGTCATTGAGAATTTATCACATAAAGTTAAAGTGCCTAACGTGGTCATGAGGATTGGGACATACTCATTACTGTTCATAGGTAAGGTATATAACACTTTCTTTCTTTTTTTTTTTCTTTTCCTTCTTTCTTTGTTTCTTTTTTCTTTTGTAACCTAGAAAGAGTTACTGAATGAGGAATAATCCAAACGCAGGTTGGAAATGAAATGGTAATCTTTATAACATCAACAAAATACAATACTCGCCAGCGGCGTGAACTAGGTAAACCACTCTAGTGATGGACTACATAGACACCATATTACCCCCACTTACAATAATATCCAATTACCCCCACTTACAATAGTGTCCAAAAGTTGTTTGTGAAAGGCATTTTCCATTTGATTATGAAACAATGGTTATTAGAGGAAATGTACGGCCCAGAAATCCACTATCAATATTTGATCATTTGTTGTCAAGTGTATTACCTCGTCCTCAAGCAAAATCATCAAGCAAAACGTCTGCTTCTGTGGGAAATGTGCAAAGTGATGAGCTGGCACAGTTTCTAGAAAAAAGACAAAATCCTCAGTTTCGAAAAATTGTATCAGAATATTGATTAACAGGATTTTGTTTCAGTAGTTACATGCTATAAATCAAACAATCAACTGTTCATCCAATCTGTTGGTTTTTTTTCATTGGAAGTATTCCATTGTTTATAATTAAAAAAAATTTAAAACATGAGATTTGAATTTTATAATGCTGGTAGATATACAACAATTTTTACTCTTTCAACAATTCGAATATCAATCTTTCAACACTATTAAGAATCACTGAAGAAATTCCTAAACATAATAACTTAAAAATAGATAACAAGAAAAGAAAATTAAAAAAAACGTATTAATGTTATGCCACCACAAAGGATTGAGACAAAACATTCTGATATTTTTATCAGGGCATTTGAATACTTTCTCGTGAAATGAATGTCAAGGTTGCTCTGCAATATGGAGGAAACTTGTTTTGTTTGGCTGAAAATTTTGAGGGATCAGTAAAAATTGTATTGGGTATCATGGCAAAATGTTTGAATAGAGGACCAAAAATTTTATTTAAAAGGATCCTAGTTACAAAATTAGAGGCAACTTTTTATATGAAAATGTTTTATATATTATTGATGCAATCAAACGGTCAAGTAATTGCTATTGTATATGACAATAACAGGACCAATCAATCATATTTTCCAAAGAATTGACATTGATTTAATAAGATTGGTTAACTAAAAATAGTTGGTACTTACTTTTTCATTATGTCCACCTATATTGAGAATAATTGGATTACTAAATCTACTTCTGAGTTACTCTTTTATTCTGAAGTCAAAAAGATGACAGCAAAATGGAAAATTGTAAAAGGCCTTTTTGATTATGCAAAAACTCAGTACGTTAAGCTGTCGAAACTAATTGAAGCAGTTTACCCAAAACCTGTTGAGCGACAAATTGTTTCCCATTGTTTAAAAAGATTTTTTTGATCAAACTGTAGCGGCCATTAAAACACACCTATTATTAAATGGGGAGGATACTGCAGAAACAGTTAATTTCATTGAAAAAGTTAAAATTTTGGAAAATTGTCTCTGTCAAAGAAATATATGGTGACACTAAGAAAAATGATCCACTGAAAAAACTGATATCAGATTTAGATGATAAACATAAGTTTTGTCTTTCTAATTCCGGAAAAAAATGGCAAAAAGAATGGGAGGAAAACAAAGAAAAAGAATGATTAACAAGAGATTCTAGTTTTTTCATTGAACATACACGTAATGACTTAATTGATATTTGTAGATCTTACTTATTATAAAACTCATATTGTGTGTGTACCTGTACGTTTATATATTGGATCGGATTTCCTACATTTTTCAACTGATTTCAACAAAACTTCACAGGACTGCGTAAAATTACCTTGCAGTGGTTCTGACAGCGCCAAAAATTGGAAAAACACAATTGTTTTTGCACGAAATCAATTTGAAAACACGATAAAACACGATTCTATCGCCAGAATGAGAGGGGACAACTTATATCGAGTTATACTTATTATAAAAACCCAGGTTGTTTGTGTGTGTGTGTGTGTGTGTGTGTGTGTATGTGTGTTCGTTTATATATGGGATCGAATTTCCTACATTTTTCAACCGATTTCAACAAAACTTCACTTTTTTTTGGCAGGTAGTGTTTCTTATTGTCTTGCACACTTTTTTCTTTGTTTTTACATTCAGAATGCTTTAAAAATTCCATTTACAAGACAATTGTTTATAATAAAATTCTATTCAATCGGTAAACTCATAACGATTGAAAACAATGTTTTTGTTTTAGTTTGGGTTTGACCAATTCGTAAAAAAAAAAAAAAAAAAAAAAAAACTAATTAAGACATGCGTGTCCGTCAACCTTAAACAATAATCTTTGTCAATTTTATTTTTCAGTCTTTATGATGGTCGATACTTGATCTATCTCTTACTGTTACATCTCCGGGCAACGCCGGGCTCTACTGCTAGTATTTGCTAAGTATTGCGTTTAATTTTGTTATGATTGGTGAATTTACCACAGACTATTTAGAAAATGAATTTGGAAAAATAAGACAAAGTTCTGGAGGTGCATATTTTATAAGAGATCAAAATTTCAATATTGAAATATACTAAAACTACTTCTTAAATTAAATGTTGAGGTCAAAGAATACAACTTTGATCCAGGTAATAATTGCTCAAAATGTAGATATTTACTGGATGAAATAGGATGCCAAACTTTTATCAGCCTTGAAACTAGGATCCCCTAAAGATATTAAAATATAATTGTTTCTATATAGTAGGTTATATTACAAGAAAAACATTGTCCCACAGAAGAGGGAATATTTCACAATATTAGTTTTTATTTTCAAGAATATGAATATTTTTGAAAGAAAGAGATTTTGGTAATTTAAAAATTCCACTGGATAGCAAAGGGATAAGCTTTTTTTTTCTTTTTACATATATGTAATTGGTTAACTCCAAATTATCCTGTTAATTAATTTTGAGTTCTTGTTAATTTTAATTGATTTTAATTTTTAAAACTATACATACGGATATGGTATAATATTATTGTATTATATCGAAATAAGTATTTTTTTCATCTATTAAACAAATTGTACATGTAACCAAAATCACTAATTTTGTAAAGATTATCAAAATTATTGTTTCTCTGAAAATCACATTTTTTGTAAAGTATTTTCAGACTTTGTTGATAAACGATTATTTAAAATGCTGTAATTATTTTCTGATTGTTTTATACAATTATATTTTCTATAATTAATTAGCATAAACAAATTAACTTAAATTGATGAATAAAGTGATTTTTGTGCATTTAGTTACCGTGATTCCCCATGTATAATACGCCTTTATCCATAACACGCACCCCTAAAACTGCGCAGAAAGTGTGAAAAAATGCTTCTATTCACGCATAATACGCACCCCTTGTTTGGTACTCAAACCCTATAAATTATACACCTCCAATTTCATTACGGCCCGCGTTTTCTACTCTTATTTAAAAAAAAATGGTTTTAAACATAGAATAATATTATTCTAATTTAGTTTTATGATAATTCTTATTTTATTTTACATTTGTAAATATTTTAGGTAAATATGATTGAATTTGACATCCTTGTGGGGTCGCAATCACCGAATGTTAGTGTCAAATTGTCGTATGTTTGTGGTGAGTAGTCATTTCGCAACTGAAATCAACCTTTGAAACAACAATTTTTAAAAGATGTTTTTGTATCTGTGTATAATACGCACCCCTAATTTTGATTATTTTTTTTTTTTTAGCAAAAATGCGTATTATACAGGACCCCAACAAAAGGAATAATTAAGATTGAGATTTAGTTTTCAGAGGAGCATTCTAGTTGGATTTTGTCTCACAAATAGCAGTTGTTAGGAAAAAAAGCTGCCTTGGAAAAAACTTCCTACTTGCAATTTGAATACGAAAGAAAAGAGCGTTTGGACTCTGTGAATGTAATATGGCAATTATAGCTATAAATTGTTTTTTTACAATGATATTCATTCAATACAAGGCATAAGAGCCACTCAAGACAGAGGGTTTTAGAGTAAGACGCACAGTTTATGAGCATGTGAGGAAGATAACGGTTGACCTTAGATTTGTACAGGCTACAATTTTAGTGATCGGATTAGCACATCAAACCGTACTGCTTGTCGTTCAAGCAGTTTTTTTTTTACAGTAAGGTTAAACCTTTAAAAAGCCCAGGGGCCACTCCAGGCAGAGGGTTACGTTAGGAGGCAATTTGTGCGGTTAGTAGGGGAAGATAACGATTAACCATAACCTTGAACTGGTTAACACTGTAGTGATCGAGGGAAGATCTTCTTGGGAGTCTGTTCCACAGAGCAGTGGAACTTATTTTTCATCGATGGAGTATGAAAGGAATGTGGATGGTGTGCTACTATGTAAGTGGTCTCATGTGCCCTTGCCGTGAAGGTTTGGTCTTATTTAGGTGATCAACCATCTTCTTGTTGATTATAGCCTCAGAAAGCTTGTTAATGACATCGAGGGGACTGATGGGTCTATTCTGAGAGGGGCATGGGTGATTCTCCGTTCTCTTGAAAACCTGACATAAATTTGATAGTTTCCTATAGACGTGTGGAGTATTTCTCTATCAAGCAGCGGCTGGATAGGATTAAAGGTTAATCCTTTGTTTCCTGTTTAGGATTGGATTTCCGGTACATTCTAAAGATTACTTCAACCAAATATATCTAAAGTCTCCGTATATTTACTATTTATTTAGTTAGTTATTTTCCCTCAAGAGGAGTAGAGAGTTTTGCCTATCGCCCGGTTGACACTTCTCTTGTCTTCTGGACAGGAGTAGACGTTTATCACTTGTTTCCTGTTTAAGGTAAGGTTTCCGGGTCATTCAAAAGAATTTTCATTCTCTTTTACTCCTAGTAAACCACTGAAGATAAATAAAAATTATAATATTTAAAATTTTTTTAAAAAAAGCAGTTACACTAATGGATAAAATATAAATGTTTTAAAAACTTTAGAAATTAAGTGATAAAGTTAATCTTCAGTATTGTAGACTAAGCTAGCCGTTGCTAGGCGGCGTTAACTGTTGCTAGACTACCTATGTTGCCCCCCCTCTCTCTCTCCTCCGTCAGTTGGCCTATGATTCGTCTGATCTTCGTGGTTTAGTACAGTTTATTTCTTTAAAATTTGTTTTGTTTCTCTTTTATTGTTTGTATGATACATTTTTTCTTTAGTCAAACATTTTTGTTGGTAAGAAACCCATAGATACAAAAAAAGGGGTGAGTTTTAGGAAAATAAGGGTGATCTTTAGGAAAATAAGGGTGATGTTTTAGGAAAATAAGGGTGAATCTTAGTAGAATAAGGGGGATTTTTATGAAAATAAGGGTAAGTTTTAGGAAAATAAGGGTGATCTTTAGGAAAATAAGCGTGAGTTTCAGGAAAATAAGCGTGATTTTTTAGGAAAATAAGTGTGAGTCTTAGGAAAATAAGGGTGATTTTTAGGAAATTAAAGGTGATTTTTACGAAATTAAGGGTAAGTTTTAAGAAAAATAAGGGTGATCTTTAGGAAAATAAGCGTGAGTTTCAGGAAAATAAGGGTGATGTTTTAGGAAAATAAGTGTGAGTCTTAGGAAAATAAGGGTGATTTTTAGGAGAAGAAGGGTGATTTTTAGGAAAATAAGGGTAAGTTTTAGGAAAATAAGGGTGATCTTTAGGAAAATAAACGTGGGTTTCAGGAAAATAAGCGTGATGTTTTAGGAAAATAAGGGTGATTTTTAGGAGAATAAGGGTGATTTTTAGGAAATTATGGGTAACTTTTAGGAAATAAGGGTGATCTTTAGAAAAATAAGCGTGAGTTTCAGGAAAATAAGCGTGATGTTTTAGGAAAATAAGGGTGATTTTTAGGAGAATAAGGGTGAATCCTTGTAAGGGTGACTTTTAAGAAAATAAGCGTGAGTTTCAGGAAATTAAGTGTGAGTCTTAGGAAAATAAGGGTGATTTTATCAAGGTATCTCCACTTGGTCGCGTAAAAAACAGCATAGCATGATGAAAAAAATGGCCCAAACTCAATATATGATTCATTGTAATATATATATATATATATATATATATATATATATATATATATATATATATATATAAAAAAAGAACAGTAAGATATATCTATAAGAACACTGGATTTTGTACAAAATAGTGCTCAATGTAAATTTACAGAGCATTAATATTATAAATTAACTGATTTAAAATATATTTTTTCGCTACACAGTTCTAACCATGTTTCAAAAATGGAAGCTAAAAGCTTCAAATTTAATTTTGTAATTAAATTAAAGACATTAGTTCCATTTCATCCTCAAGCGGATTTTGGAGTAACCTATTTTTAAAATTACTGGGTTGTTGGATTAAGAAGAACTAGGAAACACTTATAAATCTAAAATATTTCGCTTTCATTAAAGTTTCATCAATGAATGTTATATGGAGATAAAGAAATTCTGCTATTTTTATTTTTATGTTACTTAATTTTCATTGGTCAAGCAGGTTTCATGTGAATTTAATTGTCAAGCAGCGTTCATGTGTACAATTTTATGTAAGCATATCATAATATTAGTATGTCTATGCGGGATTTGAATGATAATGTATATTCGTATATGTGTGTGTGTGTGTGTGTGTGTGTGTGCGCGTGCGTCTAGTAGGAATTATTTAAGTTTGGTGGCTTATCCCGTCGATTTGGCGAAGTTTTTAAGCAAACACCAGTTGTGTTAGATAAACATACATTACATTCTTTAAGAACGGTGTTTAATAAAGGTTGGTGATGTAATATAATGTGTTTGACGTGTCTTTATAGTTGGTTGAATATTTATCAGGAATCCTTCACAGGATTTTCGACGTAAAGAATTATGTTCTTTTTTTAATTAGCGTGGCATTTGTAAAATCAAAGTTATGGCCAGTTTTGTTCCTGTGTTTAATCAGGGAGCGTCCAACCGTAGGTCCGACTTATACTCATAGATTAGATTTCGAGATGTCTCGCCAGTAGAAGTTTTTCTAAGTAATTTGATCAATTCCGACACCTGAAGTGACGTTGGATGTATTTCTCTACCTAATTATATTTCCAGTTGCAGATTTCATAAAAAACGAGACATGTTAGATTCATAAATGTTTCTTATTCATCATTCCGTCGGATTCCCATCAATATTTGATCTCAATTCATATATATCTACTGTAAATTTCTTTAAACTTAATAATTCAAAAACGAAAACTTTTTTTGGTACACCCTGTAGAGATAGATACCTGACTCCATTATTGACATCAAATTTCTATCTTCAAAAAGGAAGAGGGCATAAATATTGAAAAAATACTGTTGTTATTTAAGTTACGTGTTCATGATGGAAGATTAACCCCTTCTTCGGCGTAGACGTGTATGTACGTTTTTTACGGAAAGTACTTTTTCCAGACACGGGCGGATAAACACGTCTACAACATAACGTTCAAAAGCAAGCTACAGGCGTGTTTGTACGCTGATCTTGATGTTATTTTATACCCTTCTGAGTTTGAAACCCAATTGCTTCGACTGGTTTGAAAGGTTCCTGATCCAATTGCCGTCTGTTTTTAGTCGATTTTGATTTATTTTAAGCCCTTCATGACCTTGCAACTGGTCCAACTGTCAACTCATGGTGTTAGCCACCGTTCCTGAGCTGTTCTTAGACGATCTGCCCTTCTGGACTCTGTTTTTACGTCTGGTATTTAGCCACCGCTTGATTGCCTATGTTTTTAAGATCTTGATTCATTTTACCTTCTGGACAACTGGTCCAACTGTCAACTCATGTAACCGTCTGGTAGATAGATCTTGATTCATTTTTATGCCACCGGACTTTAAACGTGCCCAAAAACGTCTGGTAGAGGTGTTAGCCCAATTGTAAGATCTTGATTCATTTTATGCCCTTCTGAGGATACGTCTGGTAGAGGTGTTAGCCACCGCTTGTTCTGTTCTTGTTTTTAGTAGATCTTGATTCATTTTATGCCCTTCTGGACTTGAAACATGCCCAATTGTAAACTCATACGTCTGGTAGAGTTGTTAGCCACCGCTTGTGTAACTCAAGTTGCCTATGTTTTTTAGTAGATCTTGATTCATTTATGCCCTTCTGGACTTGAAACGTGCCCAATTGTAAACTCATACGTCTGGTAGAGGTGTTAGCCACCGCTTGTGTAACTCAAGTTGCCTATGTTTTTAGTAGATCTTGATTCATTTTATGCCCTTCTGGACTTTAAACGTGCCCAATTGTAAACTCATACGTCTGGTAGAGGTGTTAGCCACCGCTTGTGTAACTCAAGTTGCCTATGTTCTTAGTAGATCTTGATTCATTTTATGCCCTTCTGGACTTGAAACGTGCCCAATTGTAAACTCATACGTCTGGTAGAGGTGTTAGCCACCGCTTGTGTAACTCAAGTTGCCTATGTTTTTAGTAGATCTTGATTCATTTTATGCCCTTCTGGACTTTAAACGTGCCCAATTGTAAACTCATACGTCTGGTAGAGGTGTTAGCCACCGCTTGTGTAACTCAAGTTGCCTATGTTCTTAGTAAATCTTGATTCATTTTATGCTCTTCTGGACTTTAAACGTGCCCAATTGTAAACTCATACGTCTGGTAGACGTGTTAGCCACCGCTCGGGATCTTCATGGTGCTTGAGTTTCTTATGTACTATATTAAATCAAATAAAAAAATCGTCCGAAAATGAAAGGTCTTTCCCAAAATAATTGGCGGGGAAGGTTTCTTTCTTTCCTGTCCTTTCTATTTAGTTAAACTTGAATTTTAATCTTTCCAGTCCTAGAGTTATGGTTTCTTTTTCGCGTTGCTTTCTATTTTTAAAAACTTCTGTTAAATTAAAAATTTAACTTAAAATTTAATGTGTCTTTCATTTTTTTTTCGTATTAGTTTTTCAGTTTTTCTTTATTTTCTTTCATTCTTTTAGTTTTGTTTAATTTTTTACCTTGATTTTTTTTTCAAATTCATCGTTCATTAAGTTTTCTTCTTGCCAATTTTTTTCTTTTGTGTTCTGAATTTTCTTTTCTCTTTCTCTTTCAATTATTTGTTCGTGTTTTATTTTCATTCTTTCTGTTTTTTCTTGTTCCTTTTCTTTTCATTTCATCATCTCCTTCTTTTTCTTATCGGTTTTGTCGTTTATTTCGATTTTTCTCTAACCGCCTTTTTGCATTCGTTTTTCTTTTTCCCTTGTCTGTCTTCTAATTTTTTTTTTATTTTTAAAGAAGGCTTTTCTTTGTTTATTCGTTATCGTCTGCTTTTCGTTAATCATTACTTCCTTCATTTTTTTTTTTCGTCGTGTCTCGTTCTGTTGACTACAACGGAATATTCACTAGACAAGCGCCCCACCATAACGAAAATGGTGTCAGTACTAAATTCTTTGCAGGTCAAACTCGACGTGGCTATGAGAAGCTTCCTTCATTGACAGATTCATAAATTTGTCTGGCTCGACACAGAGGTATTTGCGATGTCCAAGCGAATTAGCAAGAAGCTGGGTCAAATGCCCAAAATTCCGGATCAGTAACAATTAAAAAATAAAAAAAAAAATAAATGAACAAAGTAATCTCGAACACAACATAAATGTATATTATAATAAAAAAAGAGTTTCTTCTCTGTCGGTCACAAACTATATTGCGTATGACTAAGCGAAACAGCTCTCTTTTAATGGTCTGAGAGAAGGTTTTTTTGTGGGGGGGGGCGTTCCATCACAATGTCTGATGCTAACCACCAGAAGAGTAACTCTTTGCGAATTCTCCAGCTAATGCTTTCCTCTGACATGAAGAGCAATAAGGATTATGGATAAACTGCCATGGAAATTGGTTCACTGTATAGTTTCTCGCCAGAATCTATCTTACAAATTTATAAGTCTACCATTCGACTATGTATTGAGTAATGCTGCCACATCTAGTCCTGTACTTCTGCAATATATTTAGAGATTCTTGATACACCCCAAAAAAGAATCTGCAATGTTTTTGGCCCTGACATAATAACTCACGCCGACAGTAAGACTCGGAGTCTCATGTATAATGCAATCTTCAGGTAACTTATGTTAGTCGCTTTGATGTGTGGCCTCTGTGTATAGTTCGGCATTTAAGAAGAAATATGTTCTGTTACTATGTTTATTAATATATACTTAATAGCTCTGTTATTTAGCATTGAGCACTGTTTTTCTTACACCAAACCATTTATATATGTATTAGGTTGGTGCAAAAATAATGTCGTTTTTTGACGTTCAACTTAACGACATTATTCTTTGCAACCTAATAGTTATGTGTGAACACTTACACATACACTTATCTATATTTATTCATTGGATTTTACACACACACACACACACACACACAAATATATATATATATATATATATATATATATATATATATATATATATATATATATATATCCAAGTATAGGATTGGTGTATACGGAATAAATTCCAATAACCAACAATTACTATTCTTAAAAGAATGCTCAATACAGAGTAGAGCTAATATAATTATTTATTCAAAAATTATAACATAAATACGTTATAAAATCACTACAAAAATGGCCATTTTGTTTCAACACCTCAAGTGATGATGTTGAATGTAGAATAAAGGGTTTTAAAAGTTTCAAATCAGTTAACCACCCCTCGCAAGGGGAAAGCTTGAATTTTGATTTGAGTTATAAGCGAATAATGGGACATGGGGCTATCAATTTTATCCCGTAAACTCTTACTTGCTATGAAAGCCACAGCACTAACGCCTACTGTTTTTGAAAACTATTTTCCTATATAGACTACGCGATTAAAGCAGGAGGAAAGAGCTGCTAGATCCAGATCAGAAATGAGATCAGCTCCAATCATCTTTTATTCACGTCTAATATGTAGGCTGTTTTTTTTCTCACTGGCGATAGGAACGCCGACAATATTCAAGTTTCCTCTCTATGTTTTCTTCATTAACAGTTTATTATTACTAAAGGTCTCAGGAACAATGTCTCCATGAAGATTACCACTGTTCACAGTAAATGACATCAGTGAACCTCCTCACCATCCTACATCGAAAAGAGAGAAAAAAAAATGAAAAAAACGGAGAGAGAAGATCCTGATTAAATTATCTTTCTATTCCATGTTATTGTAAATCCAATATTTACGGAATGAACAATTAACAAATGTGGACAAGAAGAAAAAAAGAAGAAGATCATTTATTTTTATAAAGAAGAAGAAAAAGAAAAGATGACATTTATTTTCATAAAGGAGAAGAAGAAAAATATATTTTATTTTCATAAAGAGAAAGAAGAATAAATGTTATTTTTATAAAGAAAAGAAGAAGAAAAAGGAGAAGTGAAAGGAGAAGAAGTAAAAGGAGAAGAAGAAAAAGAAGAAAAAGAAAAAGAAGAAGACGTCACTTTATTTTCAAGAAGGAGAGGAAGAAAAAGATATTTTATTTTCATAAAGAGAAAGAGGAAGAAAATTATTTTCATAAACAAAGAAGAAGAAGAAAAAGAACAAGAAAATATCTTTTATCTTCATAAAAAAACAAGAAAAAGAAGCAGAAGAAGATCCTTTAGTTGAAGAAGAAGAAGAAGAAGAAGAAGAAGAAGAAGAAGAAGAAGAAGAAGAAGAAGAAGAAGAAGGTCTTTTATCAAAAAGTAAACGAGGAAGAAGAAGATATATTATTTTCATAAAAAAATACCGTACAAACAGCTAAATAGGTAAGTGCCGTTTATGGAGATGGTGCTATAATCGAGAATAGTGTTCATAAGTTGTTCACTAAGTTTAAAAGTAATCGTTTTGATGTAGAACAAATAGAAAATTCTACAGTCATTAAGAGTGGGCCAATCGAAAGAATACATTGGACTTGTAAAGTATTTGATGTCGCTTTGATACGTGAATTGTTGCAATGCTTTTGTGTCACGTGATTTAAAGGGAAAAATGAATGGACTGAATTTCCATTTTTGATTCTTGGCTTAAACAAAACAAAAATGATCACTTTCTGAAAAGAGCTATCACAGGCAATGAAAAATGGATAGTTTACAACAACGTAGAGCGAAATAGTTCTGGGGAAATCGAAATAAGACATGAAAAAGATGAATTCTATGGATCTGGTGGAATTGGAAGTGCCTTGCTTATTATCGGTCCGTAAAGCCAGATATTTTAATCGGACAAATCTAACAAAACTCTAAGAAAAATCTCAGGAGAAATAACAAAACAGTTCAATACATATCACCTGTGGATCATTAAACACCTTCCTAAACTCGGACAAGTGTCTAAAATTGGCCAATGGATCTTCCATCATCTGGCAGCTCCTCGGTTTATGCAAAGAGTTGCCCTTTGCTCGTCCTTGAAAATAGAATTACTACCGAACATTTCCTGTAAGGAAATATGTGTTCACTATAATCATATCCGAAATAAACAATTGTTATTAGCAAATGTCCAAGAGAACACATCTCCAAAGCAATAATAACAGCCAATAAAAGTTATATTCTGTGTTTTGCGGGATATGGAGTGTGTCGTCTCTCATGAACGTCGTAACCAAAACGAAACAGTCAATTCAGAGAAGTATTGTCGTTAATTAGAAGCATTGAACAATAGCTTCCAACAAAAATCATCCTTCATTCGTTAATCGTAAAAGCGTGCTGCAAGACCACATATTGTCCGAGTAACCCAGGCAAAGATTATAGCACTAAATATAGAACATTTCCATCATCCTCCTTATGCTCCTGTCGTTGTTCCATCTTTTCAGATCGTTACATTTTAGAGGAAAAATACTTTATTCATATCAGCCGAGAATGTCAGCCCGAACAGGCGCAACGAGTCCCTATAATGGAGATCAGTATCAGCCATGCTAATGGGAAATAGAAAGGTATCTTTCAGGTGATTAAATTAACAAGCCATTTCTTGCCCCAGTTAACAACATACTTGAGGTCATTTTTGAGATCAACTGTCAATTTGATTTCATGAACTGATCAGATTTACTATCGAAAGCGGATGTCATCACCATATATATCAAGTTGAGATATAGGTTGAAATGAAAGAATCATTTGTTTATTGTTCATTTTTAAGTGCAAGAGTTTCTTTAGTTGCAGTCTACGAACTGGAAAATGACTGCCGCTTTGGTTACTGTATGTAGTGACGTCATGAAACGGCCGTCATGTGTCCCAGCGACTTATCTCCACCAAAGGGAGATAAGCGCCTTCTGTATTTTAAAGAAGAATATTTAAACTGATTTTTATTAAGCAAGAGTCTTTAAGTTAGCTTAATCTGCATCTATTTGCCGTGTCCCTTCAGGACGTTGTCAATCATCGCTGTCCACAATTTCCTGTCCTTTGTAGCAGTTGAGAAATTTAATCTTTTTTGTTATCTCTCCCAAAATTTGGTCTGCTATCCATTCACTCAAGGTCCCTTTTAGTTTGTCCTGTGAGTATCAAATTTTCCAAGCCCTCTTTCCTCATTATGAAATTTCAATTGACTCTTTCTGGTTTTAAGTCTAAATGCCATTTTTGTTTCTATTGCCTTTAGAATTCCGTCGTTCTTCGGACCGTCGTATTTTCAGCAACTACGTTTCTGTTGCTTGAAGTCTCTTTTCCATCTTTGGCGAGATTGTATAGCATTCACTGTCACACAGAAGGACTGATATTACATAATAGTTCTGTTCTTTTTTCTTTGTTCCTAATGAAATATATCTGTATTTCTTAATATTCTGCTTAGCTTTTGGAAGTCATCTTATATGGTCATTATTATTAAGCTCAGATCCAGAGTGTCCTTTCTTCAGGCAGTATCTTTGACAAGAGCGTGATTAACGCTTAAACTCGGACGCCTGAGGCTTCGGAATAGGAAAATAACAAAAAAAAATCTTCTTTGTTTCATACTTCAAGTACGCGTGGGACTCTTACTTTAAACTCGGCCTTACGATATATTCTCTACGAGTGGGCCGTAAGGATATGTATTTATTTTAGGTTATAATTTTATATTTGCTCCCGCTACCCAACTCTCTTTCACAGACACGCAAACCCAGACAACGAGGTTTATATATTAAATTAATTTTCAGGGTTTCACACACACACACACACACACACACACACGCGCACAAAAAAAAAAAAAAAAAAAAAAAAAAAGCTTTCAGCTTTATAGATTAGAAGATAAGAATTCAAAGAGAAAAGACAAATAGATCTTGTGACGTGAGGACCGGCAGGGCATGACCTAGGGCTTTCGGAACTGCACTATATTGCGCCGCGGAGGGTTGACACAGGTCAGCGACAAATGAGTAGTGAGAAAAAAAAAGGCAAACTTCAATCAAAGTTTGTCGCTGGGGTACCGTGTCGTTTCTATATACGGGATCCTTTTTCTGCTCCCAATTCATTAAACTTTCGCAGATGTCTGTGGATTTGGGTGCATGAAGACGAAGGCGAGCAGAAAAGAAAGTTGGCTTTATTATTATTATTATTATTATTATTATTATTACATTTGAATCGTTTCAAGTGTCATCGTCGTCGTCGCTGTCTTTATTCCGGCTTCTGATGATCTTTTATTAACGTCATTGTTCGTCTTTGTGCGTGTGTGACTGCGCGCCATTTTCCTTTTTAATCATTTTCTTTTCGTCTTCATCTTGGTTATGTAATTTGACCATTGTTATTTATGCTGACTTCTTTTTGTACTCATTGCTTTTACTGTTTTAATTACTACACTATCTTTCTTTTTTTTCTTTTCTTCTTCCGTATTTACTTTCCTCGTTCCTTTTGCTTTTGTTTATTTCTTCTTTCTTTTCTCTTACATTATTTTCTTTTCATTTTTGATTTTGTTTCTTTCTTTTCTCTTTCTTTTTCTTTCTTTTTTATTTTGTTTGTTTCTTTCTTTCTTTTCTTTTTCTTTTCTTTCTTTTTTGATTTTCTTTGTTTCTTTTCTCTTTCTTTTTCTTTCTTTTTTATTTTGTTTCTTTCTTTCTTTCTTTTCTCTTTCTTTTCTTTCTTTTTTGATTTTCTTTGTTTCTTTTCTCTTTCTTTTTCTTTCTTTTTTATTTTGTTTCTTTCTTTCTTTTCTCTTTCTTTTCTTTCTTTTTTGATTTTCTTTGTTTCTTTTCTCTTTCTTTTTCTTTCTTTTTTATTTTGTTTCTTTCTTTCTTTCTTTTCTCTTTCTTTTCTTTCTTTTTTGATTTTCTTTGTTTCTTTTCTCTTTCTTTTTCTTTCTTTTTGGATTCGTTTGTTTCTTTTCTTTTATTTTTCTTTCGTTTTTGATTTTGTTTATTTCTTGCTCTCTTTTAACTTTCTTTTTCTTTCCTTTTTTGATTTTTTATTTGTTTCTTTTCTCTATCTTTTTTTCTTTTCAGATTTTGTTTGTTTCTTTTTATCTTTTCTCTGATATTACTTTTTCTTTTTCTTTCTTTTTGATTTTCTTTCTTTCTTTCATTCTTTCTTTCTTTCTTTCTTTTCTCTTGCATTACTTTCTTTTCGTCTTTTGTTGTATTTCATTTTGGCTGATTCCTTCCTTTCTTTCTTTCTTTCTTTCTTTCTTTCTCTTTGACTTCTTTCTTTCTTTTCTTTCTCTTTCATTTTTATTTCTTATTGCTTTTTCCATTCCCCTATATATATATTTTAGGACTTTCTTTTTCTTTTTGTCTTCATAATTTCCTTTTTTTCTTTTCACTATTGTATTCTTTTTCTTTGATTGATTTCTTAACACTTTTTTCTTTTGCCTCCGTTTATTTGGCTTCAGCTTTCTTTCTTTGTGTTTTTCACATTCTTTCTCTCTTCTACTTCTTCTTTCTCTTTTTCCTTCTTTTCTTCTTTGTCCTATTCGCACACTTTTTTTTCATTGCATTTTATCGCCTACGTCTGAATTTTTCTTTGTGTGTTTCTTTCTTTCGTCTTTTCTCTCTTTCTTTCTTTTCATTTTACACATTCTTCACTTTATTTGTTTTCTTCATTTACTTTTCACCAGTCTTTCTTTCTTTCTTTGCTTTCGTCGCTCATTTTTTCCTTGCTTTCTTTTATTTTTTTCATCTGTCTTTTTCTTTGTTCATTTCCTTTTTCTTTCTTTTTTCTTTCTTTTTTTTTCTATTTTACAAATTCTTCGTCTTTTTCTTTTTCTTTTCATCTTTCCTTATTTCTTTATTTTTTCTTTCTTTCTTTTTTCTTTCTTTTTTTTTCTATTTTACAAATTCTTCGTCTTGGCTGCTTTTTTCTTTTTCTTTTCATCTTTCCTTATTTCTTTATTTTTTCTTTCTTTATTTTTTCTTTCTTTTTCTTTCTATTTTACAAATTCTTCGTCTTGGCTGCTTCTTTCTTTTTCTTTCCAACTTTCCTGCTTGCTTTCTTTCTTTTTCCTTTTTATTTTACAAATTTTTCGCTTTTATTGCCTTTTTCTTTTCCTTTTCATTTTTCCCTCTTTCTTTCTGTTTTCTTTCTTTATTTATTCATTCTTTCAAATTTATCTCGTTACTGCTTTCTTTCTTTTTTTTTTCTGAATACGTTGTTTTTTCTTTTCCCATTATTAAATGCTATTTAATAGTTCGTACTCCCCATTGTTTTCCCCAGTCTAGTAGTCTTCCTTATTACTTGTCCAATTTAACCGAATAAAATAAAATCTGGCACAAGGCCACATATTTGGTGTGAATAAAGTCAAAATCAAATAATTATTAAAGTGGCGTCTGCCTCACGAAATGTTATTTGTATTTTTAATTGATTAGTTTTACCAAGATCTTCCTCTTCAGAGCATGGACGCACACATGGCTCTCCACAATTTCCTTTTGTCTGTAGCTCGAAGTAAAACTTGTCTTTTTGCTATTACTTTTAATCCCCGTTCTGCCAACAAAAGTTTGTTAGCTAGCTTACTCACTGCTTTACATTCTTGCTTTCAGAATGTCCTTTGAGTTTCCGTCCAAGCTCTCTTTCCTCACGATGTGTCCTAATGATTTCAGCTCTTTCTTTTTGTTTCAATTTTCTTTTAAAAGATCTCATTAGTAAATCGAATATATCAGGTTGTTAACAGACAGTGTTTTACTTCTTTTATGTCATGGTCGCCTTTGTTATTTTTATTTTTGGCTTAAAAGATTTAAAAAAAGAAAAGGTTTATATCTTTTAAGATGTTGACAGTTATGACTCCCCACGCATTCCTATTCTTTATGGGAGAATTGCCAAGCATTTTTGACACGAACATTATATATATATATATATATATATATATATATATATATATATATATATATATATATATATATATATATATATATATATATATATATATATATATATATATATGTATATATGTTTGTGTGTGTGTATATATGTATAAATGGTAACCAGTTTAAGAGAAGGAAACGTAGTTTCCTGTGACTTTCACCGCAGAACTCAACGTTTATTTCTCTTAAAATGGTCACCACTCAATGTTAGATAACCCAGTCTCTCCTGCTATATTTTTAAAGCCACTGAGGCACAAAGAGTTAATGAAAGTATAGGAAATCAGCAACATTACTAAGGAGTAAAAACAAAAGAATAGTAATCAGGAGGACAGTAGATCAAAGTTGGCTGAAAAGCATATCGCCGGCAAGGATAAGGAACTGTTATCGTAGAATTTACAGTTACATCCAGCCAACTCAGCAATATATTCAGTATAGTTTTTTTTTCCATTTTTAAACCATATATGGGGTAGGGAATCTTTCCTTTTCCAAGAGACATTCATGCGTGAGCGAATGCAACGAACTAGCCCAAAATTTGAGCTCAGTCGGCCAATTCCTTCTTACACACTGTATCAGTCCGACTACACTTAGAGTATTTTATAAAATCTTAATAAACATACAACATGGGAGTAGAAGTCTTAGATCCTTTATGTAGAAAATATAAACAAAGTAAACGGAATATTACTTAAATATCACTGCCATTTTTACGGTAAGTAGAGTTTAAAATATATATATTAATCTAGCCCTCTAGGGAAAGGTTAATTTTTAAAAACAGTGGCTGTTGCAGCTATTAACACATCGCTCTTCAATTAAAAATTTATACCATTTGGCTACTGAGGTTTGTATACATCTCGTATATAATGCGCTAAATTTTCCCTTACGCTGCCGGTAGGGGTAGGTATATATAGTCATCCACATACAAGCCTGTTTCAATGTATCACAGCTCATCAGTGTGGCTAGACGACCGATTGCTTCAAGCCAGGATCGAAACTCGACCGATTTTGCAGAGATACTACCCCTAAGCTATCAGCGCACGGCAGAGAAAGGAAAATTTTAAACTATTATATACGAGATGTATACAAACGTCAGTAGCCAAGAGGACTAAATTCGTAACTGAAGGGTGATGTGTTTTTAAAAATTACCCTTTCCCTAAATTGATCGATCGGTTAACGAGAGCGTAAATAAATAATCATCCACATTTTGACCTGTTTCGGTGTATCACAGCTCCTCAGTGAAGCAAGACGTCCGATTGCTTCAAACCGGGATAATCAGTCAGATATCTTACCCCTGGGACATCGTCGCTCGAATTGAAGGGAATTTTAACGTTTTTTTTTTCTCTATATGAAATACGTCAGAGGCTCGGAGAACTCGATTCGTACTTGAAATATATATATATATATATATATATTCGTTTCATTTCATTTTTGGAAGTGTTGTCTGATGATCCGGTGTTCTTTAAAAGGACTCTGGTGAAATAAATTATTATAATGGTACCTTAAAGTGGTCTGTTTTTTCTTTATATATATATATATATATATATATATATATATATATATATATATATATATATATATATGTGTGTGTGTGTGTGTGTGTGTGTGTGTGTGTGTGTGTTAATTATTGTAGATTAGTGTTGAACAATTTCTACAAAGATGATGAAGGACTTAAAGCAACAGAAACATGCTGAGGATACTGTGGTCGGGATATGTGAGCAACAACGAATGTTTACAGAAAATGGAAACAAAAAGGAAACATAATTAACATCAGGAATAGACATTTGAGGTTTCTCAGGCACATACGGAGAAGGCGTGAGGGCTTGGGAAATCTGATACTCACGGGGCAGATTGAAGGCAAGAGACGCAGAAGAAAACAAAGCATAACATACATAGTGAGCTTGAGTAAATGGATGGTGGTACAAGGTTCAGGAGAAATAACAGCAAATCGAAATTTATCAAGAGTTACAAAAGGAAGTTGTGGAGAGCCATGATCGTTACATAAAGAAAAGGTGAGAAAATGACTGAAGCCGACATGCCAGATCAGAGCCAAAAACTTTGCAGATTCTTTTTTCGGTTGTATCAAGTCTCTGTAAATACATAGCAGAAGCAGCCGACTAATTGTGGCAGCAATATTCAAAGCAAGGACGAATGGTAGATTCTTGGCTTTTACATCATTTTCTTTTTTTTATGTACCAATTTTTGCTATTTTTATGAATTTTGGATCCATTATTCTATTTGTTTTTCCCAATTGCAGATTTCTTTGACTTGCATTCCTGTTTCTTTGTTATTATTATTATCATTTAATAATATCCCCCCATATATATATATATATATATATATATATATATATATATATATATATATGAAGAAATAGACTTTTAAGGTGTGATATATTTCTGGGATAAAGTGCTCCATATCAGAGATATTGAGGCCTTGAGTGTTGGGTTTTTTCTCAACTATTTATATATATGGGTCAGTGGTGCATTGTGGGTAGTCCGTTCAGGCGGTTATTTTGGCGGGAGTGGCTTGCTTATTTATTTATTTATTTATTTGGGTTAATTTATTTTGCTTGTTTTTTTATTCATTTCATTCTTTAATTTATATATTTAATTATTCTTTTCGCTTTTCGATGTTTTCCTAACGTAGTAAAAATTTGTGAGGAAATTTCTTAAGTCACTTATTTATAAGTTCATTTTTGTCTGGGAAGATAATTAAAGCTATTTATTTGTCCAATTTTTTGAGTCTATTCTGTTATTTTGGCGGGGACAGTTTCTAATTTTATTTATTTATTTATTTGGATTGATTATTTTTATTTATTAATCAAGTAAAAATAATCAATCCAAATAAAAAAAAAAATTTACTTTTATATATATTCACTTATATATATATATATATATATATATATATATATATATATATATATATATAAATGTACGTAAGTGTTCACATATAGATGCATATATGAATCCTTTGGTGTAGGAAAAACAGTGCTCAATGTTAAATAACAGAGTTATTAAGTATATATTACTAAAAATAAAACAGAACATATGTCTTCTACTTAAATAGTGAATCATACACAGATGTCACCGAGCAAAGTGACTAACACAAGGTACCTGAAGATTGCATTAGGCATGAAACTCTGAGTCGTACTGTCGGCGTGAGGCATTATGCATGTTTACTAATATTGACTGTACAGGGTGGGGACAGATGGAATAAAATCCCGATAACCAAAAATACTATTATTAAAAGTCTTCAATACCGTAGAGAAGGGTTGAAACAAAATGATATAATTTTGAATATATATATATATATATATGTGTGTGTGTGTGTGTGTGTGTGTGTGTGTGTGTTTGTGTGTATCTGTGTGTTTGCGTATCTGTGTGTATGCATATATTAATTGATGCAGCATATATAATATTATAAAGAAGCAATCATGCAAAGAATTAATCAGTAAAGTTAGTGTATATATTGGCGAAATCACTTCGCTAACAGATCAATAAAATGTTAACTTACTAACAACTCTCTGACTGATGTAATCCTTATGTTTAAAATTATGGGATGGATAACATGTTCTGTTACAAGTACTTTCGAAGAAATTTGCTCCTTCATCGTCAGGTATTAATATTGTTTTCATTTCAGGTAAATTTCAGGTAAATTTCCGAGACGAATATAGGGAGACGTGAGCAGGAGTCGCAGGGGAGTATGGCTGTTGGACGCGGCAGGCCGAGTCGAACCCAGCTGACAGCATGTCGCATATGCTTTTCATGTTGACGATTCGACTGGGATTTGCAAAAACGCTATGAACCGAGTGATGAAAATCGAATAATCTATAACAGCTTAGAAAGAAAATTGTTGGATGAAATGAACCATCATTAACTGTAAAGAAGACTGTTCTCCATCTAAATAAACTGATGCTTTACCATGACTTTTTCCCTAAAATCAAACGATTGATTCGAACAAGTATTGTTCCATGTTAGAGCAACTGACAACAATAGTCGATAAAAAGCATCTAGAATAACGAGAAACCATGCAAAAATTGTTATATCCTTGTTGGAAAGTTTACTTTTTGATTGTAAGCTGTTGGATTATTTGATGTTGAATACAAGATTTATAACCCAAAACTTACACCGTCCTGGATATGACGATAAACTACATTCGCGTCCTGGGTAAGTCGATAAACTACATCCAACTACAAGGCCTCTGATCAGGAGGTTCTGAAGAGCGTTGAACCAACTCTTAATTGCTGGTGTTCCCAGTACCACCCTGATCTCGAGTAGTAGTACTTGTCAGGGTCCCAGGCAAATGGTTACCCACCAAAAACGGGGCAAAACACTATGAAAGTATAAAAATATGTTTTAATACCTGTAATACTTTTATTGATAATTATTACCAGCAATAGATTATTTCCAGCAGCACATTTTTGAAAATGGAAAATATTACCAGAAATATATTTTTGGAAAAAAAAAACATTATTTGCAATAAAAGTCTTGTCGACATTAAATAAATCTTTGAGGTTGATATGCCGTAAAACAAAACTTATAATTGTTATATATATATAAATAGACAAATTCCGACAATTATTTTAATATATTTTTTATGTTTATACGGTCTTTTTTTTTTTTTTTATAGATACAAATATTTAAGTAAATGCTCTGCTTATAATAAACAGTATTAAGGACATTTATCGGCCTGAATGTCTGAGAAATTTTCACAGAAAATATGCGTCCTCCGACAGGAATCGAACGTGTATCCTATACGGTACCGTCATAAAGCCTGCTGTGCTTTTACCAATTGAGCCACAGAGAAGCGTTCCGGTTAGCAAGGTCGATTTTAATGCCTTTAAACTACAATTCTCCATGATTTTCTCTTGTACATTCATATCTGCTCGATGTGCATCCAAATGTAAACAAATGACGTCACACATTTTGAAAATAAAAAAGAACGTATAAACAAAAAAATATCTTAAAATAATTGTCGGACTTTGTCCATTTCATAATGTGTGACATCAGACATTCAGGCCGGTAAATGTCGTTAATACTGTTGATCATAAGCAGAGAACTTACTTAAACATTTGTATCTATATAAAAAATGAACTTATAAACATAAAAAAAATATAATACATGCATACATACCTACATACATATTTTTTTATGTTTATATATATATATATATATATATATAGTGAGAGAAAGAGAGAGAGAGAGAGAGAGACGTTTAAACTTGAGTTAAAACGTAGACATACGTCAGGTTTATACATGAGGCATTATTACTTGGAGTTGCTGAAAAGTTATCATTCGAATCCATTCCCCAAATTATTAACCATCAGATATTTTTCAATGATCCCTTAGACCTGGAAAGGTTTTAGCTTCATCTAGTAATAATATTGTTGTTTTAATTGTAGTTGTGTTTTTATTGTAATTGTTACATTTGTTCAATAGTTTATTGTTTTCATTTTTACAAATAAAGGAGACGTTTTTTTTCCTTTCTTACTCTCCCCGCCTCACTCTTCCTTATCTTACATGAGGGGAAATGAAACCGCAATAAAGGTTTATAAATTATTCGCTGAGCCATACTGATGAGAGAGAAAGAGGCAAAGACAGAGGGAGGGAGGGAGAATGAGTAATAAATAAATAAAGAAAGAAAGAAAGAAAGAAAGAAAGAAAGAAAGATAGAGTATGTTTAGAGTTTGAGTGTAGGAAAAGATTAAATATGGGGAAAAAAGAAAAAAAGAAAGAACATCAGAAAAAAAAAAGAATAAAGACAAAATTGGCCTGTATGAAAAGAGAGACAAAAGAGGGAAAAAGAGAAGAAGGAAGAAAGAAAAGATTGACGGTGAAGTGAGAAAAAAGACTACGAAGTGAAAATATGTAAAAAATAGGCAAAGATAAAAAGATAAAAAAGAAAGAAAGAAAGAAAGAAAGAAAGAAAGAAAGAAAGAAAAAAAAAGAAAGAAAGAATGTAGTCAATGTTTGTGTAGGAGAAAAATAAGGAAATAATTAATATACGTCATCTCAGAAATATAGATAAATTCTGAAGAAGGCCAGAGCGTACAATGGCAGCAACGTCGTAAATATGGCAATAAAGATGCGGACAAGAGTCGGAACGATGGAAATAGTGTAAGTCCTAACGGACATGTAAAACAGCTTACCTGACCCCAACGATAATTTTTTCGGGAATTTACCTCGTAGCATGTCCAATATATGGTTGGAGATATCATTAAGAAAGAAAGAAAGAAAGAAAGAAAGAAAGAAACAAACAAACAAACAAACAAACAAACAAACAAACACACAAACAAAGACAAAAGGCAAAGAGGAAGAAAGAAAGAAAGAAAGAATATAGTCAATATATGTGTGGAAGAAAAAATATGGAAAAAAAATTAGACAAGACCAAAAAAGAAAGAAAGCAGATGGTCAGTGTTTGTATGGAAGAAAAGAAAAATAAGGAAAGAGAGAGAGAGAGAGAGAGAGAGAGAGAGAGAGAGAGAGAGAGAGAGAGAGATTGAAGTGAAGACTAAGAAAAGGGGGAAAGGTGGCAAATAGAAGCTTGCAAAAAGGTAGGGAAAGAAAGAAAGAAAGAAAGAAAGAAAGAAAGAAAGAAAGCGTGTCAGTGTTTGTATGGAAGGAGATAAACAATAGGGGAAGTGAGAGAGAGAGAGAGACAGACACACAGAGAAAGAAGAAAAAAGAATTAACTGGCGAAGAAGTGTGAGAAAAGTTTGCAAAATTAAAATATGGAAAAGGTAGGCAAAGCCAGCGTAAAACAAAAAAGAAAGGAGAAAAAAGAAAGAACGAAAAGTAAGAAAGAAAGAAAGAAAGAAAGAAAGAAAGAAAAAAAAGAAAAGAAAAGGAGAAAGTTAAGGAATCATGGTATCAATAGGCAAAAAAGAAGAAAGCTTAAGAAAGAAAAACAAAGGTGATGAACATCCGTAAAAGAAAAGGAAGAAAAAGGGAATAATGTCAAGAAAGAGCAAAAGACAGGTAGGTTATTGAAAAAGAGGTAAAAAAAAAAAGTGTAAATTGAGAAAGAAATCGAGGTACAAAATCGTGAGAAAGAAAGAGAGAGCTTAACAGCGAGGAAAGAAGGGAAAAAAAAAGAGTAAACAAAGTTATATAGAGAGGGGAGAGGTAGAGAGAAAAAGGAAGAAAAAGGGAATAATGTCAAGAAAGAGCAAAAGACAGGTAGGTTATTGGAAAAGAGGTAAAAAAAAATGTAAATTGAGAAAGAAATCGAGGTACAAAATCGTGAGAAAGAAAGAGAGAGCTTAACAGCGAGGAAAGAAGGGAAAAAAAAGAGTAAACAAAGTTATATAGAGAGGGGAGAGGTAGAGAAAAAAGGAAGAAAAAGGAATAATGTCAAGAAAGAGCAAAAGACAGGTAGGTTATTGAAAAAGAGGTAAAAAAAAAAAGTGTAAATTGAGAAAGAAATCGAGGTACAAAATCGTGAGAAAGAAAGAGAGAGCTTAACAGCGTGGAAAGAAGGGAAAAAAAGAGTAAACAAAGTTATATAGAGAGGGGAGAGGTAGAGAGAAAAAAACAGAGAAAGAGAGCAAATGGGAGAGAGAAACAGAGAGAAAAGTGGGTGTTAGAAAATGGCGTAAGGGCAAATTAAAAATTTCAACTTCACCTGATCCTTAAATGATACGATGCTGTCAATTTGACGGAATCTGTCCTGACGTTTTGTGGGGTTTAAACAGAAGAAAGGAGGAGCGGACAAAAGCAGACCCCCTCGGGCACCTTCCCACCTCTACTCAATTCGCCGTACACATCTTCAGCGTCCATTGTAAAAACGAACACCCGCCCTGATGCATCAAGGGTGTAAGGACGCCCAAGCCTGCATAAGTACTCATGAAAATTACTATGTTTGTGCGGTCTGCTCATCTGTAAGTTAGACACAAGCCCTACTGGCTGCGTTTATTTGTACGTTTTTGCCCATTGTCGAACAGGGGACTTTATTGCAACGAATGCATGAGTCGGTATAGGTGTATTTGTGTGTGCAGTTCTACGTGTGTACATGTGTGCATATACGGTTGCTTCAAAAGAGAATTCGTGGTGATGCTTATAATGTGTAAATCAGTGTATACTGTGGTCATTGTTAAAGTTATTTGCATTTTGAGAAACTCGTTTACCAGTTCCATCCAAAAATAATGGCTTATATATAAGAAAAAAATTCTTAAATCTATACTATTATTACCTTTTCCTATGTGTGTCTTCGTATATTTAAGCTTCATTTGGCTGGACAGATTTTGTTTTTTGTATATACCATTAAACATTTTGGTCGAAATGCAGCCGCCTGCACGTTCCCAGTCGATCACCATTAAGACCCATTCACGTCATTTCTTGGATTCTTTCTGAACTAATTTGCACATATTTAATTTTGCACTCATTATTTCCTGTTTCATCTAGCTTAGCCTGACATTTTTCGTTTATTATTATTATTATTATTATTATTATTATTATTGGTGGTGGTGGTGGTGGTGGTATTATTAGTATTATTAATTTATTGGGTTAAACACTGCGTTCGCCGGCGTCTTTTAGGTTCACTTTCTTCGTATTGGAATGAAAGACAAAACTGGGTGTAAAGAAAATGCCTTTGGATTTTTGAGGATAAGCGGGGCAATAAATTAAATTACCTATTCAGAACCGACGACCAAAGACCAGAAAACACTAGCTTCATAAACGTTAAAAAAGACTATATGAGCATTGCAGAGATATTCGACGTAGCAACACTTTAAAGGCACTGGCGGTTCACCGAAAATTTCAACTTAATAACTCGTAGTCTGATCACGAGAGAAAAAGAATACACTAAGAAGAAAGTGTATTGAAAGTGCGCTGATCTCATAATTCTTGACAATAAATCTAAGATCAGAACCATACATAATATCACCGATCATCGCAAAAACAATAGTAGCACAATGCTTTATTCGAGTTAATATAGAAAAAAGAGATCGACTCGGAGTGGGCTGATTTAAAATCCAACAGAAACCAACAGTTGTAATATATATATATATATATATATATATATATATATATATATATATATATATATATATATATATATATATATATGTTGTCCAAAAATAATGTATACGTTCTTTAAATATTAATAGTTCATGATACATTTTTTATATGGATGAAAATCTGCAAAACAGATGGATTGGAAGAAGAAGGACAATTGAATACCCACCTAGATCACTAGATTTGACACCCTTGGATTTCTTTTTGTGGGGTTTTCTAAAAGACAAAGTTTGCAGCAGGAAACCTGAAACAATTGCTGAAATGAGAGTAGCAATTGAAGAAGAATGTGTTCAAATATCAGAGGAAATGATACTGGACGTTTGTAGGTTGATTTCTTCAAGATATGAAAAGTTTATTAAACAGAACGGCAACCATTTTGAGAACTTGATGTGAACTCATCATTATTTGAACATTTTGCCATTGCTCCAAGTAGCGTTTATCTTATTGAAGTTTATTTTCTATGTTTTTTGTAAATTTTTCTCTGAACTTCTTTAAATGTGTATTCTTTCTCTTGTATTAATCCTATTTACAAGTCAAAATACATAAATTGAATAAGTTATAATGATTCAAAGAGTGTATACATTATTTTGGGACACCCTGTATATGTGTGCGTTTGGAGGAATAATCTAGACATATTATTTTTATTTTAATTTTTATTCTCGTCCTTTCAAATTTACGGATCAATCTCGTAATGTTGCCATTAAACTCATTAAGGAAGACGCCGTAATTTTTGTTATTTCTTTTTTTTCATCCCTCTCATACAAGATAACCTTCAGGGGTGAATTACTAAGACAGATACTAATGTCATTGATAGTTGTGATTTTTTTGTAAATGCGCATGAAACGCGCTCTGTTCATTGAAAAAGTTAACGTTATCAAGGGAGGTAACTTTTTTATAATTGTAAATTATTTTTAAAGAATTACAATTTAAGTATTGTAATTTAAAAAAATTAAAATTTAGGTATTTTTAAACCTAGCTGTTATAGACACTTTAAAACATTTTTACTATACTCATAATTAATCTTATTTAGTATTTGTTGTAACTTTTTTATATAGAGGGCTTGAAGAAGTTTTTGCTTTTTATTTTCATGATGGAGTATACTTGTATTTCCAATTAATATTTTTTAAATTGTCAATGTGTACTGGAACTTTCTTTTTAAATGTTGAGGTATGGTGCTTGAATCTGCCAAATTATATATATATATATATATATATATATATATATATATATATATATATAAACGATTTATTTTTAGTAGATGCTCATATTTAAGTTGATGTTCTGTTTATTCATTTGCGTAATGTTCAGCTTATACAAGGCCGAGGAGGCACTCGAGGTAGAGGGTTACTTTAAGGAATGTTTTATACGGACAGGAGGGGAAATAACGTTTAACTCTCGACTTGAACAGGTTAAAATTGAAGTGAACAGGGAAAAATCCACTTGAGAGTCTATTACACAGAACAGTGGTTCGTGGAAATTGAACTGTATACTTATTTATTTCCATGTACATCTATCGTCCTGAATATTCAAGAAATCTTATTAGCAAAATATGTATTCTCCATGGATATCTTCTTCATCTTCTACCTCCAGCTATGGGTAAATAGCAGGACTGACTGGGTTCTATAGCCTTGGATGGCAACTGGTCTAGGAGAAGAACAACTCTGAATTCAAAACCTGCGGAGGGTCATTTGGGGACCTTGTGGCACGTAGTGCAACAGGTCTCTGCATTCGGCCCTTCAAAAAATGTGGTTGGTTCTGCCCAAATAATTCACCGCTATAGTCAAATCATATGTGCTGGTGTCTGTTACTTGACCCTCATACGTCGAATATGATGGGAGAGTCCACTATACACACACACACACACACACACATATATATATATATATATATATATATATATATATGACGAAATATATACATTATGAAATAGACAAAGTCCAAGAATCATTTTAAGACATTTTTATGTTTATACATTCTTTTTATAGATACAAATATTTAAGTAAATGCTCTGTTTATAATAAACAGTATTAAACAACATTTACCGGCCTGAATGTCCGAGAAAATGTCATAGAAAATATCCATCCTCCGACAGGAATCGAACCTGTATCCCATACGGAACTGCCATTTAGCCTGACGTGCTCGGTTCGCAAAGTCGATTTTACTCTCTTTTAACTACAATCCTCCATGATTCTCTTATTGAAAGCTGCTCATGGCGTATCCAAATGTAAACAAATGACATCACACATTAATTATTTTAAGACATTTTTATGTTTATATATAAACAGAGGATTTACTTAAATATTTGGATCATAAACATAAAAATAACAGTTATTCATTCGAAAATTATAACACAAGTATGTTATAAAATCACTACAAAAGTAGTTTATTTTATTTCAACACCTCTGGTGACTTATCAAGTGATGATGTTGAATGTAGAATAAAGGTTTTTAAAAGGCTCAAATCAATCAAACACCCCTTGCAATGGGAAACGCTGTTACATAAGCTGGAATGACCAATCAGAATACAAGTATACGAGAATTAAAAAAACTTGACAACGAACTAAGGTTATAATAACTATTTAATGTCTTAATGTTGGGGTTAGATTAAAATAAAATTTATTCCAACTAATAAGTATTAAATTATACGATAAAATTTGAAATTAAAAATTAAAAATTGTCCATTTTAAAATTTAAATTTAATCTCTATTAAGTTTAAAATTATAAAATCACTGTGAGCACTCTTTTAAGAATAGCAATTGTTGGTTATTGGAATTTAAGTAAATGGTCTGTTTATAATAAACAATATTAATTACATTTACTAGTCTGTTCGATTCCTTCGGGGTACTCATTTTTTCTACAAAATTTCTTGTATATATATATATATATATATATATATATATATATATATATATATATATATATCATAATACACACACAGACACAGTCACTCACATAAACACACACACTAACAAACACACACACACATACGCACACACACAAAACACACACACATATATATATATATATATATATATATATTAATGCGTGTTTCATTAAACAATATAGACAAGTTTTGTCTATTTAGAGATTTTCGCTTCCGCGTCTCGTATATACGAGTTTGTCGTTAATTGTAATTTTCATGCAGCAAGGACGGACTATCATTGTTGTTTCGTCCGTTGTTGTTTGATTTACTGAAATTGTCATCTTTGATAATGGCTTGTGTAAGCCGAAAGCTTCGATTGGATTTAAACATCTATCAATATAGTGTTTTCCTTTCGTCTTTTACATTTATTTTGTCTTTGAGTTTTGATTTTAAAGGAAAAAATTACAGCCTGATGATGAAAACATGAAGTCCTTGAAGTACTTGCTCCTCTAAAAAATATACCAGATCCATCTGACAACAATTTTATACATAAGGATCGCATCATTCAGTGGATTGTTAGTAGTTTAATGCTGTCTGTTAGTGAAGAGATTTCGCCATTAATTAAAATATATTTTCCTGAGAAAAAAAAAACTACTAAAACATATCAATATATTAATTGAACTATATACTTAGTTCATGTCTTGTTAACTGAAAAACACTTGCATAAAAAAGAATTCGTGAATTTACCATATTACAAAATTCTCACTTGAAATTTTGAACTTTTGCGTTGCGACTCGCACGTTCCGAGATTGTACAACCGTCAATAAATAGCACATTCTTAAAAAAAAACATATTTCGGTCTACAAACAATTATTTTGTCTTCAAGTTTTAACTTTAAAGGAAAAAAGCCTGATGGTGGAGTCATGGATCTTCGAAAGTACTTGATTAACTTAAAAAAATATACACTAGAAACATCTGACAACAGTTTTATAAATGAGGATCACATCATTCAATGGATTAACATTATTTTAATGCATACATTATGTTCTACTAGCGAAGTGATTTCACCATTAATCGCATTAATATTGCTGATTGATTCTATGTATGATTATTTCTTTAAATATATATATATATATATATATATATATATATATATATATATATATATATATATATATATATAATGAATAAAAAAATGACAATAGGAAAACTGGTAATTGCTGAACAGTTTCGTCCAATGTGGACTTTATCAAAGCAAAATACGAAAATGAAATTAAATAAACAAAGTAACTAATAAAAACAAAAACAAAATGTACCTAGCAACTGGAATGTAGAGAAACGCTATTTTCATATTTTTTAACTGAAAAATAACGTCAGTGATTGTCACATGTGGAGAATATTGTCATTATATCTGTGTTGATGTATTCAACCATTTTCTTTCGATTTTATGAATCTGTTGTGCATATTTGTTTGTAAGAGCATTAATTTTGTTAACAAAAGGTGAAATAAATTATATATATATATATATATATATATATATATATATATATATATATATATATATATATATATATCTCAAATGAGAAAAGAACAAATAGAGGAAAAATCATAGCATTTACTTTTTAAAAAGTGCTCAATAAAAAGTACAGCAATATATCATTATTATATTTTTATAATAAGAGATTATAATAAAACATTTTGAAATCGCTACGCAAAAGCTTTCATGTTTCAATACTTTGACTGTACTTCTTCAGGCGATGGTAAGTAACTGGGGATTAAATGACTTTTATAGAAATTTAAAAACAAAGTGTTACCACTTTTCCGAAAGTTAAAGTGGGGGACATAAGGTATGTCTTGATTAACCAATTAAGTAATTAAAAAAGTAAAGATTTCAATTTCTTTTTTATTATAATCACTTATAATATATATATATATATATATATATATATATATATATATATATATATATATAATAAGTTAATTGATTTAAAATATGTTTTTTCGCTACACAGTTCTAACCATGTTTCAAATATACTTTTCTTTCTTTTTATTTATAAACACCCACACATATTTATATATATATATATATATATATGTGTGTGTGTGTGTGTGTGCGTGTGTGTGTGTGTGCGTGTGTGTGTATATATATGTATAATAATTCAAGGAAATTCTAACTTAATAATGAAATAATAATGGAGAATTATTAAATGTCGAAGTTTGCCTTTGTAGAAACGTGGGCAATTCGAAGTGGTGTAATGGTGAGCAAGCTTGTCTCGCTAGATCAATTAAGTACTGAATTCGTTTCTCACTGGGTACCCAGTAATTTCGGCCTTGTGCCACATCTAAGCTTCGCTTAGCAAATCATTTTGGGCACTTCGTCGTGGTGTAATGATTAGCAATCCCCTCTTGCTTGATCTATAGCGCTTAAATAATGAGTTCGATCCTTACTGGTTGCCTCATAATCTCTGCCTTGTGCCACCTCTAAGCTAAGCGTAGAAACGTATTTAGGGCACGTCGACGTGGTGTAATGGTTAGGAAGATTATCTCGCTAGATCTATTATAACCGAGTAGTGAGTTCGATCCTCACTGTGTGCCCCATACGTTCGGCCTTGTGGCACATGTAAGTTAAGCTTGGAAAGACACCATGACAGTTTTCCTGGTCTCGACGAATGATCTGAACACCAAAGAGGGAAAAAATATGTGTCTGTCCTGGACATTTTCTCGTTGCCGGCAAGGAATTAAGTTGATGCTGTATTTTTCTTTTTTGGTATTCAGTTATTTCACGCATTCTGTAAAATTCTTGATTCATTGTCTGCTTCTTTCTTTCGTGTTACTTACCTCCGTTTTTTTTTTTTCTTTGTTTAACACACACACGCCACCACACGCACGCATACATACACACAGACGCACATATTCTCTCGAAATTAATCTCTGTCTTTTACGTCTTTAAATTTTTTCTTTCTTTCTTTTTTATTTTTTTTTTTTTTTTTTCAATGAAACATTGCACCTCTGTCATTGGACACTGTGTGATCTGGGGAGCTATCTTGTAACTGGAGATGTTACTGAAAAGAAACTCCCGTACCCACTAAAGCGGGTCCCCCCCCCCCATTCATGTTTTCCGCTGTAGCCGCTGTTCATGACGTCATCCTTCACTAAATGGAGATGGTGGAAATTAATCATATTTTCTTTCCTCGTTTATCTGAACTTCGTTAGATGTTACATCGTCACCAAACACCGATTCAATTCATTTATTTTTTTTTTCTTCTCCCCCCACAGATCTTTTCTTTTTTTTTTCTTTCAGCTTAGCTCGATTTCTCTTTGTAGCCCACGGGACTGGCCTGATACATTGACGAACTAGCGTTCTCTGGTCGCCTTGTCGAACCGACACAACTCATTGAAGAGAGACATTGATTTTAAACAAAGGTGAAAAAGCAGCCAATCGTTTAACACATTGATTGACAACCACGAGGCAGTTTTTATTATGGGGTTGACGACGAGTTATCTCGTGATAAGCATTTTCTGGTATATTTTGATCTGCCGACGCCATTAATTAGTTTATTGGCATTGAAACTTTTAGTATAAAAACAATGTCAAGGAGTCAGTCGAAGCTATAAATCAAGGCATAAAAAAAGTAATTATTGCCAAGGTTGACGATTATAAAGTTGGATCTTAATGTCACATTTGTCATTGATCTCTCGGAGTCAAAGTGTTAAATTGTTATTCGATTCCAGTGAACGTATTCAAGAGGGACCCTGATTTTCTGACAAGTTTAAAAAGAGAATCAACTTTTTTATCTGGATCTTCGATTGAACTGAAGAGAGACCCTGATTTTCAAATTAATTTAAAAAGACGATCTGTTTTTATTTGGCTATTCCAAAGAATGCCTTGAAGAAAGACCTTGATTTTCTGACAAAAAACTTAAAACGCTTTTAATCCTACTAGTCAGTGGGTAAACTGGTTTAGACTTCGATGACCCGATCATACTGGGTTACATGGTATCAATAACACTCAGGGATTGTTTTGGTTGATTCGTTTTATCAATCCTTTTTCAGGTTATTTAAAGCCAGAATATACTTTTAGATTGTAAGAATTTTTTGGAGATAATGTTTCAGTGGTATAAGTCTTACTAACCCATAGTTAGAGGAGAAAATTTGGATTCATACCTAGGCAGAATTTGAAAAAAAAGAAATTACAATGTATATAAAATGGGGTATCAATTCTATATTAACAACAATACATAAAATGATCCCTCACTTTGTGGCTACTTTAGTTTCTATCATATATCTATATATTTCTATTCTAGAGTATGTAAATAAATTTAAACAACATCTACGTGTAGCTAATCAGTTTAATATGATTGATTCGTTTTCTACGGATTATCAACCCTTTGCTTCAACGCCAGAAAATACTTTTAGATTCTAAGATTTTTTTGAGAAAATGGTTTAACGATAGAAGTCTTACTAAACCATATTTGGAGGAGAAAAGTTAGATTCATAACTAATCAGAATTTGAAGAAAAAAAAAGAAGAAATTATAATGTGGGTTTAAATTGAGGGATCAATTTTATATTATGTTCACTATATAAATGAGCCCTCTGTGGCCACCGTAGTTTCTATACATTTCTATTCCAGCCGTCCTTGGATAAGACGTTAAACTACATCCGCGTCCTGGGTAAGACGATAAACTACGCCCAGCAGCGAGGCCTCTGATCAGGAGGTTCTGAGAAGCGTGGAACCACTTCTTAATTGCTAGTGTTCCCAGGTCCACCCTGAACCGGGGTGGTAGCACCTGTTAGGGTCCTAGCTATGGGCAAATAGTTAATTATTACCAGCAATACAATTATGAAGGAAAAATATTACCAGTAAGAGATTTTTGAAAAAAACAAAATATTACCAGCAATGAAAGATGTTGTCGGCATCAAATAACCCATTGTGGTTGATATGTAGTAAAACAAAATAAATAAACCAAACTTTCTATTCCAGAGAATGTAAATAAATTTAAACGACATGCCTGTGTAGCTAATCAGTTTAATTAAATAGATTCCTTTTTTACGGCTTATCAATCCTTTGCTGGTTATTTAAAGCCAGAAAATATATTTAGTTTGTAAGATTAACGATTTTAATGATAAAATGATTAAGCCGTGGCTTGGTGGGGTGGATTCATTTTGAGTATCTGACCATCTCCTTCCATTTATTTACGCGTAATATATTTTAGATCTGGTGAAGTCAATCACCCCCAGGTTAATCAAGAGCCAATATAATCGAAACTTGAAAGCTCACTTTGGTCACGGAACCTTCGGCTGTGGTCATTAGCCTCAGTCTAGAAAACCGCTGCCCAGCGAAACCTGTTTGTTTGATTCGTTTGAAGTCTCTGAGACACATAATGAGAAAAGAGGGTCTGGAGAATCTGATACTCACAGGTCGAATAGAGGGAAAGAGAGACAAGGGAAAGCAACGGGTGACATACCTGGCAGGCTTAAGCAAATGGATGACAGAACGTAGTCTAGGGGAGGTGGCAGAGCGACGAAACATATTGAGAGCTACGAGGGATAGGGAGAAGTGGAGAGCCATGATCGCTTACGTATTACGAATTTTTTTTTGTTTTTTTTTTATTAATTTCTGAAAGCCGGCTTCTTTTATGAAAGGCAGCTTCAATACCTGCGGCCAGGTATT